>VZQC01013995.1:986048-1038522 GCA_009823505.1 Rhizomys pruinosus | reverse complement strand
AAAAAAACAGAAAGAGCACAAACAAATGAGCTAACACTGTAGCTAAAAACACTGGAAAGACAACAACAAATAAACTCTAAACACAACAGACAGGAAGAAATAACAAAAATCAGAGTAGAAATTAATGAAATAGAAACAAAGAAAAAATACAAAAAAATGAACTAATCCAAAAGTTGTTTCTTTGAGAGAGTAAATAAGATAGCCCTATCCCAGTTAACCAAAAGAAAGAAAGAGCAAATCCAAATCAATAGAATTCATGATGAAAGGAGAAATATCACAACAGACAGTGAAAAGATCCAGACAATCATACAGGAATACTTCAAAAACCTATACTCTACTAAATTTGATAACCTAAGAGAAATGGATGAATATCTGCAATCTGGGGAATCACCAAAGCTAAACCAAGAGGAGATTGACAGCTTAAACAGACCCACAATATATGAAGAAATTGAAAATGTAATAAGAGGCCTCCCAACTAAAAAAAGCCCAGGTCCAGATGGTTTCACAGCAGAATTCTATAAAACATTTAAAGAGGACTTACAACCATTATTACTAAAACTGTTCAGAAGGATACAAGTGGAGAGAAATCTCCCAAATTCCTTCTATTGTGGCTTCCTTCGAAGCCACCATCACTCTAATACTAAAACCAGGCAAGGATGCAACCAAAAAAGAGAACTACAGACCCATCTCATTAGTGAACTCAGATGCAAAAATTCTAAACCAAATACTTGCAAACTGTATACAGACCCACATCAAAAAGATCATTCACCATGATCAAGTTGGATTCATATAAGAGATGCAGGGATGGTTCAACATATGATAATCAGTAAATATAAAACACAAAAATGGACTGAAGGACAAAAGCCACATGATCATCTCAATTGATGCAGAAAAGGCCTTTAACAAAATCCAGCATCCCTTCATGATTAAAATATTAGACTGAATTGGACTGGAAGGATCATTCCTCAACATAATCAAAGCCAAATATAAGAAACCCACAGCCAGCATCATTCTAAATGGAGAAAAGTTAGAAGGATTCCCCATAAAGGTAGGAACCCAACGAGGCTGCCCCTTGTCACCACTCCTCTTCAATATAGTGCTTGAAACACTGGCTAGGGTAATAAGACAAGAAAAGGCAATTAAAGGAATACTAATTGGAAAGAGGAAGTAACGCTATCCCTTTTTGCAGACAATGTGATAGTTTACCTAAGGGATTCAAAAACTCCACCAGTAAACTCGAAATGATTAAAAGTTTCAGTAAAGTTGCGGGATACAAAATTAACCTAGAATAATCAGTAGCCTTTCTTTACACCAACAACAAGCAACTGAAGAAGGAATACAAGGAGACCTTCCCACTAACGATAGCCTCAAAAAACAATAAAATACCTAGGAATAAACCTAGCCAAAACCATCAAAGATCTGTACAACAAAAATTATAAACTCCTGAAGAAGGAGATTGAAGAAGATATCAGAAGATGGAAAGACCTCCCATGCTCATGGATTGGAAAAATTAATATAGTAAAAATGTCCATACTACCTAAATTAATATACAGATTCAATGCAATCCCAATTAAAATCCCAAGGTCATTCTTTACAGGCTTGGAAAAAAATTCTTAAATTCATATGGAACAACAAAATACCCTGAATAGCCAAAGCAACCTTGAGTGAAAAGAGCAATACAGGGGGGATTACTATACCAGACATCAAACTATACTACAGGGCTACAGTCATAAAAACAGCCTGGTACTTGCACAAAAACAGACCTATAGACCAATGGAACAAAACTGAAGATACAAATTTGAGCACATATAATTTCAGCCACCTCATATTTGACAAGGGGACCAAAAAGACTCAATGGAGGAAAGAGCATCCTCAGCAAAAACTGGATCACCACTTGTAGAATAAAATTAAACCTCTACCTCTCACCCTGTACAAAAATCAACTCCAAATGGATCAAAGACCTCAATTTGAAACCCAAAACTCTGAAGGTGATAGAAGAAGTTGGCAGCAACTTACAAGACATAGGTGTAGGAAAAGACTTTCTAAATCAGATAGCAGCTGCTCAGGAAATAAGGTCCACAATGGACAAGTGGGACCTTATTAAAATCAAAAGTTTCTGTACAGCAAAAGAAACAGTCAGGGAAGTGAGGAGAAAACCCACAGAGTGGGAGGAAACCTTCACCACAGATACATCTGAAAGAGCATTAACTTCCAGAATATATAAACTACTCAAAAAAATAAAGAAGGAAGAAAACAAATGACTCACTCAAAAGATGGAGTAAAGAGCTGAGCAGAGACTTTACAAGTGAGGAAATAGAGATGGCTGAGGAACATCTTAAAAAGTGTTCAACATTACTAATAATTAAGGAAACACAAATTAAAACCACTTTAAGACATAATCTCGAAAAAAAAAAGATATAATCTCACCCCAATAAGGCTGGTAAGGATCAAGAAAACAAATAATACTAAATGCTGGAGAGGGTGTGGGGAAAGGGGAACACTCATCTACTGCTGGTGGGAATGCAAACTTGTACAACCACTATGGAAAACAGTATGGAGAACTCTTAAAAGACTAAAAATGAGCCTACCACCTGACCCAGTCATACCACTTCTGGGAATATATCCATCAGACTCTTCCTACCACAGAGATACATTTATAGCCATGTTTATTGCAGCTCTCTTTACAATGGCAAAGAGCTGGAACTAACCCAAATACCCCTCAACTGAGTGGATAGAGAAAATGTGGTACATCTACACAATGGAGTTCTATGCAGTGGTAAAGAAAGATGACATCATGAAATTTGCAGGTAAATGGATGGAACTAGAAGATTTTATGCTAACTGAAGTAACACAATCCCAAAAAACAAAAGACATCTGTGGATGCTAGTACCAAGTACCTAGTTGTAAGACAAACTGAGCAACGTTAATGTTATATTCCTCATGATCTAAAGACAACTGTGCTCTTGCAATGTGGATCCCTAAACAGGTTCTAGAGCTGACCTAACATTTATTTTCAGATCTTGGGTTTTTGGTACATGATGGAGGGTATATGTGCATCTTTTAGAGTATTAGGGGATTAAAATGGAAAGATGCAAATCAAGAAATATGCTATGGAAACAACATACAGTTTGTTTCCAAAGGATACAATTTTAATATAGGTGCAATGTAATAGGCTGGTGCAACTTAGCCTTCCTGGGTGCTTAACAACCATACTTAATGCCCATACCAATTTGGCTGAGGACCTAAGGGATAACTTTGTTCCTTGCCCCCAGAGGTCAACCAAGTCTTAGGGGATTATGCTTGGGGGTATCTCTTGAAATGTCCTGCAGACGTGGGTCACCAGTCTTCCTGTTCACAGAGGTCTTGGAGAGCCACTGATGGGACTTCAGCCAGCGTCCAGCCTATAAAGAGGAAAGTCTGCTCATGCTTCAGAAAAGGAAGCCTGGTCTAGCAAGACCTGCTTTTGTCCTCGAGTGGATGGAACTGGTGAATGAAAAGCTGAAAGAAGCAAGGGGCTCCCATCCTTCTCCCCCCCCCTCCACCAAAACAAAAAAACCAAAACACCCTGAGCGACCAGATCCTCAACTGACCTGGAGAAAACAAAACCTTGGTTAATCTGGGCTAACTGTGTGGCCTTAAGCATCCAAAAGGAAAGTACAACCAGATACAAATAATCAGTAAGACCAGAGAAACTGTACTATAGACATAGAACTTAAGATCTCAGTAAAAAGACAAAAAGAATAAAGAGAGAGTACTGTTGTTTGACCTATCTCTAATTCTTACTGGCAAGTGCATCTACTCTGTGGCTGCCACCGCTTTTGGCACTCCTCAAAGACATGAGACACAGCTTTTTAACCTCCTAATATGGACTGAGGCCTCATGTCTCTCCAAGAATCCTCCAAACTTTCAGTGTCAGATGGGGACTACTGAAATACCCAGCTTGTGAACTAAACAGCTAAGGGGATGTCAGCCTCGTCAGAGTGTAGACCGCCATTGTTGGACTACCTGGGCTGTATCATGGAGGCCAGTGCAAGGGGGATCAAGACAGGACGTGTGCTTACTTCATTTTGGGGGACCATGGGAGGGAAAGACCCCAAAATGGAGCAAAAGTGCAGGATTGATGGTTGTTTGGGGTTGCCAAGGAGGAACCTTAAAGCACTTCCTTAAGGAAAACATGACATCTTTTAGAGAAGAAAAAAAAATCCTCCAATTCAAGTAATATGTGTATGTATGTATATATATTTATGTATATATATAAGTATGTATATGTATATATATGTACATATACTGTAGTAATAAAAAAAGTTGGAGAGAACAATAACAAAAGAACTGAAAAAACTCTGGAAAGACTCAGAAAAAGATGCAAGACATGTATGGCAGAATGCAGGGACTTGGGTGGGATGGGGGCATGGAAGGGGAAGCAACTCTAGATTCAATCGAGAAATGATGTATGACCTATGGAAAAAGTTTAATAATAATAATAGAAAAAACCATAAACACAATGAATATATATCCATAAGTCTGTTTTCTGTATGTTATAAACATGTACATGAAGAATTTGTGAAAAATAAAGATTCTCGTACAAAAAAAAGAATAAAGTACCATACTTAAATAGTTAAGACTTTCTAGAAGATAACAAAAAAATTGACTAAAATTAACCAAGTCCTTTTAAAGGCAACGAGAATTTTGAGCAGCTGAACTTCCTCAATTGGGAGACCTTGTTAAGAGGCAGACTTTAAGGGTTTTACACTGAATCCTGAAAGGTGCTGACCTGGACTCCTTGCGTCTGACCCAGAGCCTTCACTTTGGTCTAGAGCTTGTGTAGGAAGGACACCCTTTGCTCCAGGCTCAGCTTCCTGTTACAGGTCCCACAGGGAACCAGCTAGCTACTTGCTGAAGCGAAGAGGTTCAATAGGCTTCCTCCCCCTGGCTGCTGGCTGGCTACTCCAAACCACCAAACAGCACAGAAGCTTTATACAATAGTGGTAAAGGCAAAACCTGCAGGGGCAATTAATTTTGTAAAGTTGGGGAGAACACTGGCTAAGAATTTTAAACAAACAGGAGGAAGTGGGAAGATGGCGGTACAAAGGAGGTAGGAAGACGGCCGTAAAACAGAGGCTGGGAAGACGGCAGTACAACAGAGGCTGGGAGGCCCCAGAGGAGAAGGGTGGGAGGAAGAGAGCATACTGGCTACAGCGTGAACAGTGCGGGCCAACAAGGACTGACCCAAGAGTTGGAACAGGGACAGAAGGTGTATAACGAAGCCTGAGCAGGAACAGGAAGGCTGGCCCCGCAGTGGAGCCCGCAGAGGGGCAGTGCTCACTACCATCGCGTGTAGCACTTACCAAAATATGCAGAGCTAGGTGACCCCATCAGGTGATTAACCCCCAAAGGTTAATTCCCAGGGCTCTGAAGAGTCTGTGAATTCGACCACTTGGTTTGTTACCTGGCATTGCATGGCTGCAGTGAAACTTCAGAACATCACTTGGGATCATCTCTAAAGGGAATAAGAAGGCTGGTCTAGCCTGGCATGGTGGTGCACGCCTTTAATCCCAGCACTCTGGAGGCAGAGGCAGGCAAATCTCTGTCACTTCAAGGTCAGCCTGGTCTACAGGCCTGGTCTAAGGTTTGCCACCCATTGCACATCTATTTACAGGATCCTGTTAGCAATAATCAAAGCTTACCATTCCCATCTATTAGACAGCATGGTCCTCAGAACAGCCATGTGAGATATACACAATGGAGACTTGTGTTACCATGGTTCCTCTTCGCAGACGTGCAGGCAGAGGAAGAGGTTGCAGATATAACAACCATGTCAGATGTGCCCCTGATCCCCTAGAGCTTTACACTGTGTTGTGCCTAAAGATATCAGTAACTCATCTTGCTATACAGCTCGCTCCCAAAAGACACAGGCAGCTCTAAACTACCCCCCCCCATATCCTAGGGATTCCTACACACAGGCTTTAATGGAAACAGGCAAGATCCTTACAGAAACACAGGGCACAGTCTACCATGTTCCTTCCATCTCTGAATTCCTGAAGCTGTGGTCTATCTGCTTCAGGATAGATCCACAGTTTTATAGGGGATCTGTAAAACTTGTATTATAAACTATTGCTATGCTTGTTTCTGAAATGCCAACCCCCTTGAGTGGCCATATTTTATCTCCTAAGCATCTACTTTTCAGGGTAGCTGCAGGACTCGCACTAATTCAGGCTTCTAAGTTTTTTGTTCCTCAAATTGCCACACAGTAATTCTTTACAGTAAACTTAATTGAAAGCAGTGGTCTGGCTGAAATCTACTGAGCTGCATATTAGCACTGAGGGCAAGAGGACAGATGTATGAGTGCAGAGAATGTTTAACACTGATTTGGGTAACTGCACAAGTTTTCAAAACCATCTTTAAGAGCAAGGTGACACAGTGAAAAACAGAGGTTCTGAGGACTGTAAACCACAGCTCCATGTCTGCTGTTGAAATAGACTTAGCCAAATTATAATGCCTCAATGAGATATTATTGTTGGTTCTTTATAACTCTAAATTTTGAATTATTTTTCATTTGGGGGTGAGAGGGTACTCAGTAAAACCACATGAATAAACATGAATGAAAGTAAATTTATTATCTCAGAAATTCACCAAAGGGAAGAAGTTTTACCAAATAGTTGCCCGATGTGAGACAATGTGGACTGGATGCATCTACAGCATGTCTGCTTGTAGTTCCATTCACCGTGGGATTATGCTCAGTTCCATTAGATCACTCCAACCTTCCTCCTATGGCATCTTGATTCTCAGCAAGCCTTGCCAGGAATGAGAGATTGCCTCTGAAAGCCTTGACCAAGGAAAAGCAGGCTGGAAATAGCTGAAACATTTGTGGAGAGTTTCGGGTTCCTTTGTGTCTACACCCACCCCTCTCAGCATCTCAGTGGCTCTTGGTCGCCCTCAACCACTTTCCTCATCCTCTCCTTCCTCTGGCTGCTGGCCAGCAGAGATGTTTTCACACATCATCAATCCTGATTTACTGTGAGTTGAGTTTTGGGAGTGTGACATTACACGCAGCTAAGGAACAAGAATGCCACTAATGTCTTCACATTTACTAGTGGTAATTCAGGATCCACTTACCAATGTTGCTTAAATTTGATTAATCAATGAGTTCTAGTGTTCCCTTCCTATTTCTTATAGAATCCCAGCCCAGCAGAGAGAACTTCTGCCTGGCCTCACTGCTCTGATGGGGATGATGGAAGTTGATGTAAAAGAGGGTCCCATCATTATGCCTTCCTCAAGTGAAGACTCAGGCAGCAAGGGCAGATGGTAGGGAGGAGGGTGTCTTTTCCAAAGGACAACAGGATGTGGTTGTGTTGATAGCCACTCATCCACCAGAGCTGGGATAGGGACTGAGGAGTTCCTCCCCGGAGTCTCTACCAGCCAGCACCTCCATTCTCCATACTGTCTTTGAATTCTGGGTTTACAAAAACATTTGAGCCATTGATGTCATACTTAGATGATGAGAAAACAAATGAAAAATTTGGTGATACCTCAATTTTGACTAATGAGTTTTTTGTTCATATATTTAAATTACTTTATATATATATATATACATTATGTGTATATATAATATATATAGTTTCTATTAATACATGGAATTGTAACATCTAGGGCCCCTTGAAGGAGTCTGGATTCCTTTTTCCTTGTAGGAATGAAACTGCTTGGCTCGAGGCACCACCGAGAGTTATCTGATATCTCTGTGGGCATTCAGTTGTCTCTGTGAGTTAGTTATCTATAGCTCCGTGAGGTCAGGATACTGCAGTGTTTTTCCTGCCTTGCCTATCTCTGCAAAGTTCCGGAACTGATTGGCCCCTTCCCTTGAGGTATTGAGCAAAATGTCACACTTCTAGTTTACTGGTTGCACAAACAGGAGCTCTGCAGCCCCCTAGTAGGAGCCAAGGCGACTCGCCCTTCCCTTCTTCCTGTCCCCCACTTCCTTGCCCACAGCACAGTAGCTTTTAGTATATAAACACTGCTGGCAATGAATAAAACTGAGTCTATCTCCTGGACGTTTTCTGATCTGCTCTCTTTCTTCTTTTTTTTTTTTCTCACAGTCCCCTCCCTTCTCCTTGCCAGAAGCTCAGCCTAGGAGCTGTTAGCCTGCCAGCAGGAAACAGCTCTAGGGCTTACAACCTTGTGCAGCTGCCAGCCTGGTTCTAGCAGCGGAAGAAATCTGTGGACTGTGGCCGCACATGATTAAAGGACCAACAGACATAATAATTATATATATATATATATATATATATATATATATATATATTAACCAACATTTACTCACAGTACTTATCTGTGGACAATCAGTAGCACCGATTTCAGGGCAACGAGCAAGGGGATTGAAGTGCTGTTTGCCTGTATCACAGAGCTTGGGCGAGCTGGAATCAAACACAGGCGACTATTTAGCTTATGGAGTTTATAGTCTCTGTGGAGTATTTTCAGGAGCCATATCTACCTTACATTGCTAACAACCACCACAAAGACTGCTGATTACTCAGATGTTAAACCACAGCCATGCTTCTTTGCAAACCAAGGCCCTTCTCACAGACTGAAAGAACCAATTATGTTTTCTGAGCAAAATCCCTTTATTTTTAGATTTCTGGGCATTTGATACGTTATATTGTTTATAATTCGGTGCTCTTAGTAACAACAAAATAGCTATAATCAATTGTTTGGCAAAATATTTTAAAACTCCAAACAAGATTCTGTTTGCTTAACATTCAGCAGCAGTGTGAGGTGGGGTGGTGGGGGGCGGGGGACTTCTTTTGGGACACTCTTCCCCTTGAGGCACGCTGTGAACTTTCATCCCCTCAAGATTCTGAGGTCACTAATGGCACACCACATAGGACTGCCAGTAAGAAGCTGCCACATGGGTCACTATGGAGTAACTGGTTGAATCTGGTTTAGAAGAAGGACTCAATTGAGGCCACCATTTCAAGGCGGGAGTTCTACTGATTTAACTAGCAAATCAGAACCCCAAACGAAAACAAACAAAATATGTCTGCTACCCAAGAGAAAAACAACAAATAACATCGGCACAGGTTATCTTTTTTCCCTTATTGGTGCCCACCAGACCACACAGAGAGAAACAGCAAACTCCTGCCTCCTCCTCCCTCCTCTGGAAGGACCTGAGCATCACACTTTGGAAAGTGGGTGTGATTGTAGGTCGCTTCTGGCATGTTAAAAATGTGTAGATGGAGATGATGGAGGTTGATATATAAGAGAGGATCCCATGGGCATGCCTTTCTCAAGTGAAGACTGGGACAGCAAGGTGGTAGGGAAGATGGTGTCTTTTCCAAAGGATAAAACTGAACTGATGCTAGCTTTAATTTACCAACCCTTAGGATCCTGAGACTTAAAATGAAAGCAAGGAGCCCTTTCAAGGTAAGCACAGCCCCACCTTACGTTCTATATCAACTCAGAGGCATCCTCACCCAGCAAAAGACAGAGCATCATCGCATCCAGGCTTATTCTGCGATGCCTCATGGAAACAGCTGTATTTTCTGTCTTTGTATGGATACAGGTTTTTAAAAATGAAAATCGCCATGGTAACAACTGCAGCCACTTATTACAGGGCAATGGAAATGACGCAGATATTTGTGTGGAAATCCATGTTCTCGGAATAATGTGTACCTTATACTGCAGTGGATTTTCCCCCACTAACATTTCTTTTTTCTTAAAAAAAAAAAAAAAAAAAAAGCAAAAGGGGATGATAACGTGCTCAAAAGAAATTTATCAGGGAACTGGAGGGCCCTGAGAATTGTGAGAGTTAGAACCTTTTATCATCGGCCCAGGTTAAAGCCTGCCTGTTTAACAATAGCCATTGAATGCAGCCATGGGGTGTAAGGGTTACAGTCCTTGTGTTAACACCTGAGTACCCAGCATGCCACTTTATATAATCACTAAACAGCGATGGCAGTGAGGATTAGAATGTTCTCTGAAGCCAGTTTCCAACTCCTATTAGCATTCTATCTTCCTCGGAGCTATAAGGAGCCTCTAAATTTGAAACTACAGGAGCCAGTTTGCCCCACCTTTATCAATAGGTATGGGGTACTTCAAGATCTTTCATGGACTCGTGCTAAATGTTCTGGCACTTCCTTTTGCTGGACATTTAGGTAAGTTAAAGGCATGGTAGAAAATGATTTGCTATGGACTAGAGAGAGAGGGGGTCTCTGGATTGGCTTCTCCATATTACCTAAGTGCCCTGCTGCATCATCTCAAGGTCGCATATGCCATGCCTCTGATGGAAGAAGCTGGGTAATTCATCAGAAACTGTCCAACTACGAAGGACATCGGTGTTGGGTGACTCATGGAAAAGATCAAACCTCCAAAGGCTTATGGCCCCCAAGGCTAAGAATGAATGAGGCTTGAGTAGAGCAAGAGCATCTGTCAAACCAAATTCCTTCACTCACTCCCAAAGAACTCTAATGCCCAAAGAAACTCATGGGAGCAGGTATGGGCCAGTGTATGCGATGGGCTTCGAGAAGAGATTGGAAGGTGCCCTGGCCACTAATGCTTTACGTGATCCAAACCCATTAAAGAAAATTCTGTACTTCAGGAGCCCTAAAGTTTTAGCCTCTATGTTTAGGTGTCAAAGTCGTACTCACACGAGCTCCCCCAAACTCATGGCATGCCCTAGCTTGTTTGTGGCTTCACTCAGAAGAGCTGGAGAAGCCCATGGACAGAAGTTTGGCCCCAGGCTACAGAAAACAGGGTGCTAAAAGGCTTCGTCTCATTCTAGTCCAGAAAATGACTGAAAACTAAAGAGCTTTCCCACCTTGAAGCTCAGCTTCCAGAGACTGTTTTGTTTTTATGATAGTCTGGAGCAGTGCCTTAAAAAGCCACTGTGCAGGAGGCTGGAGAGATGGCCAGGCAGTTACAAGCACTGGCTGCTCTTGCAGAGGACCTGGGTTTGGTTCCCAGCACCCACATAGCAGCTAACAACTGTCCATAACTCGAGTTCCAGGGAATCTGATGCACTCATATGACCTCCATCAGCAGTGCACAACATGGTGCACTTAACATGCATTCAGGCAATACACTCATTGCATGAAATAATAACTAAAATACATTAAAAAACTATTGTGCAGGAAGCAGGGTGTTCTACTTCTCTCCTCTTTGGGGCCAAGGCTGTTGTTCCCTTGCCCAAACCAATCAAGCAAAAGTTCACCTCGCACCCCCAGCCAGGGGTCAGAATGCCAACCACTGTTGACCCATTGTCCAGCTTTGCCCCATCTAGCATTTGTCTTCACAATCAGACCCGGAGCTTCTGCTCGGCCCCTCGCGCTCCATGCCAGCCATATTACCCCAGTCAGCTCATTCATGGCACCACATCAGCCCATAAATAAGGGTCTCCAGGGGAATGTAACTTTAACCATATTATTGTCACTAAGCCAAGCAGGGATGAAGGATCTGTTGCTTTAAGTCCACGGGCGGGAGGGGGAACGTTGAAGGAGGTGGAGCAATAAAGGAGGAAGATTCTGGCTCTCAATTTATTAAAAGTCACATGTTTACAGAGTGGGGTAACCTCAGGCAGGTGACTGACAGGGGTGGTAAGTAAGGAAAGGATCACCCACCAGCATAAANTCGCGCTCCATGCCAGCCATATTACCCCAGTCAGCTCATTCATGGCACCACATCAGCCCATAAATAAGGGTCTCCAGGGGAATGTAACTTTAACCACATTATTGTCACTAAGCCAAGCAGGGATGAAGGATCTGTTGCTTTAAGTCCACGGGCGGGAGGGGGAACGTTGAAGGAGGTGGAGCAATAAAGGAGGAAGATTCTGGCTCTCAACTTATTAAAAGTCACATGTTTACAGAATGGGGTAACCTCAGGCAGGTGACTGACAGGGGTGGTAAGTAAGGAAAGGATCACCCACCAGCATAAAATGCACCTCATGCTTAATTTCTCATTCAATAAACATACTCAGTTTTAATGAACTACACTTAAAACCAAAAGGAATACGATTCAGTCACGGGCTGGCCATGCTGACCAGTCCACTGAGGAACCCCTGTTGGTGGCCCTTGTGTGTACGTGTGTGTGGTGTGTGTGTGTGTGTCCATGCCTTCGTGTGTTTCGAAGAGCAATTCAAAGCTTACTGTTCCAGGCTGTCCTCTTTCCGTGTCATCCTGCCTAGATGTACTCAAGTTTGCTTGGGGGTATAGGCCTACATCTTTTTGCCCCTGAGGAGGGTCTCCATTTGGAAATACTCTCATACAAAATAATGTTTAAATTACCGGAAAAATTTAATAGCAGCCAAAGACAGGCATGAAACAAACCAAACATTCCACCTTTCAAGCATAAACATTATGTTGCACCTAGGGAGAAAGTTGAGGAAAGAGCTGGCCCTGTTCTATTTCTGTTTCAAAGCTGCTTCTTTCTTGTGATAACCCAAAGGACTTATTGAAAAGAAAATCTTTCTGCTGGTTCACTATTAAATAAACACAGCAAGAACTAAGAAAATGTGCAGATGCAAGTCAAACTAGGTAATGCTGAGACGCCCTCAACGGGGCAACTGTGGGAGGGACCTACAAGAGGACCTTCAACGGGGCAACTGAGGGAGGGGCCTACAAGAGGGCCCTCAACGGGGCAACTGTGGGAGGGGCCTACAAGAGAACCACCATCTCCAGTTTTGTCTTTAAGTGCAGACCTGCAAACTATTCACAGGGTACAGGTGCCGAGGTCCAGGAGCTTTGCAGCAGGTTTGACGAGGAGTCTAATGCAGTCTTGCCCTCACTTGTGAGGTTTGACAGGGAGTCTAATGCAGCCTACCCCTCACTCTGTGACTTTGCTTGCATTGCTTAATCTCCCTCAATTTCCCTTTTAATGTGTAAATAATACTGTCTCTGCCATGGTGTTATTGTGAAAATTAAAAAGCAACACATTAAAAATGAGTATCACGACTCTGGCTTGTAAAAGTTCCTCTATAGATGGCAGGTAATAGCCCTGTGATGTAGAAAACACAAAGTCCAAGAGAATTTCAACACTAAACATTATGCTGAGACAGAACACGTATGCTTTCCAAATTCAATATTTAAGACTGTCTTTAACCTGGCACAGTACAGGTTGGTCACTCAATTTACTGACAAACTACTCTTTTATATCATCCTAGCTTATTCTATTATGGTTTGAAAAGCCAAGATTTTTTTTTTCTCTCATGATTTTTGGATCTTACTAGTTAATGCTCTTTTTCCCCATTAAATCCAGAATTTTATCAGCCAAATGTTTTCAGTGGACTAACGGAACCTGTGCTTTCTTTCCTTCCTAACTCCACCTCTACAGACTGCACTGAGCAGAGACAAGGACTGCCAGGCCAGTGTAGTGCAGACACAGCCCAGCTCCCAGGGAAGGACTTGCATTTTAGAAAAGGTTACCTCACTTTCCTTGTGAGTGAAGTTATCTGGGCCTCCAACCACACATCTCATACAACAGTCAAGGTGCTGTGATCTCTAATTATAAACCTCCTCCTCCTAATAATGTTCATGAGCATTAAGTGATAAAAACAGGCTCTTGAATAACAAAAACAAAGATTTTATTTCTCAGCATATGATTTTTAAGACCCCCTCTCCCAGATCCTGCCTTTACTTACACACACACACACACACACACACACACACACACACACACACACAGTGGATTTCAAAGACAACCCCATCCTGTACATTTCTTTCTTTTAATTTAAATGGTGTCTTTCTCCGGCACTGCCTCACCTCTGCTGCCATTTGGGTGCTTTCTAACAATGGCCCTGGGACATTTATTTTAAACTGAATTTTCTAAGAAAGCAGTAATAGGTTTGAATAAATGTCTAATGAATACACTTAATTCAAAGGAGATAGTGAGGTATAATTATTGAATTCTACCCTTTCTACCAAAGAATTTGTAATTTATGTATAACCTTAGTCCCATCTGAGAAATAAAGCATGGTGCTAGCTCATCCATTAAATGAATTGAATGGCTGTATGGAAAATACTCACTCCATTAAAACACAGAGAAAGAGAGGAGAGAGAGAGAGAGAGAGAGAGAGAGAGAGAGAGAGAGAGAGAGAGAGAGAGAATACAAGGGAGGACGAAGAAGAGGGAGGGGGACTGTCAAAAAGCAGGTCTCACTGCCTCTGGCCTCCTCAAGGAGGAGCAGCCTATGACACCTGTAAGAGCTCTGCCTTCTCACACAAGACCTGGCATATCTCTGTCCTCTCTTAAGAGTGTCCTGGGGGCTGGAGAGATGGCTCAGCAGTTAAGAGCACCAACTGCTCTTGCAGAGGACCCAGGTTCAATTCCCAGAACCCACATGGCGGCTAAGAACCATCTTTACACATCTTTCACAACTCCCGTTCCAGGGGAATCCAACACCGTCTTCTGACCTTTGTGGCATTGCACAACACAGGTGCACCAACCTACATGCAGACAGTATACTCATGCAAATAATAATAATAATTGTTATTATTATTATTAAAAAGAGTGTCCTGAACTGTTCTTTAGTTTTAAGTCATCTCAGACAATAGCATCTGCATCTCCTATGGCTTTAATTACCAAGGTATTATTTCAAAATTCAGCCCTGAAGAAACATTTTCCCTCAGGTTCCAGGATGTGCATATATACATATATGTGTGTGTATATGTGTGAGTGTGTGTGTTGTTTTCCTCGTGTATGTGCATGCATGTGTGTGTATGTGTATGTTTGTGTGTATGTGTATGTTTATATGTCTGTCCTGTGTGTATCTGTTCTGTATGTGTGTTCATCACATTTGTCTCATGATATGTAAAGCTAGCAGATCTTATAAAGATCTACCCAAGGGTGAACAGAAACGAAGGTCTATGTCTCATGTCTCAGTTGACACTGGAAGAGCCAAGCTCCAGTCGTTGTGGCCACATGGTACCCCATGTGTTGAAATAATTAACATTAACATCAATTAGGCCATATCTAAAAAGTCAAGTTGATCACCTTCCTGGTGATTCTGCTCCTATGGTATATACAGAGCCCCCAGAACCTCGGTCTTCCAACCACCTATGTACAGATGTCAGAAACTTCCATTCTTTTGGATCCATCATTGTTTAGGTTTAGAAACACTCTGTTATCTGGGCTCAGAGCAGGTACTGGTTGACCTCCATGACCTGGCTGACATGGAGGTGTGTGAAAGTTTGTGGCTAAAGCACAGTGTTCTTCCATCACAAGGTTGTCTTCTTCCACACACTCGATGGTGACCATCCTAATCACCCTATCCTAAATCGCTCAGCTTTTCACTGTTCCCCTGTCACCAGCATTTGTGCACGTGACTTCAGTTGTTGGTAACCACATGGAGGGCCATGTGGACCGCACCAGGAATTTGAAGAGAGTTAAGGAATGCCTTCCCAAATCAAAAAGCATGTGACACTTACATTCAGTTTGCATCCTGCCTGGGCTCCCAGAATCACTGATTTCTGGGCAACTCACAGGTTGTTCACCTATTGACAGCTTTTCAGTGACCACTCTCCACTCCAAACGCTGCCAAGTCCTCCAACTATATATTCTGGGCTGTAAGCTGTTGCAGGCCTACATACAAAACCCAGCCTCAGAGATCTCCCAAGACCACCTGAAGCACAGGTAGGTAGGAGCTGGGTGCTTCAGCAAGGCGTATTGTTGTTTGATTTAATTTAGTTGTCTTTGGCTTGATTGGCTTTTGTGGCTGTGGGGGCAGAGTTATCCTCCCAGCTGGTATAAAAGGTGGGTTTGTGTGAGTCTTGAGATCAGAGATCTAACAAGACCACCTGAAGCACAGGTCTAAAAAGCATGCACACAGGGGGGGCTGCCCCCCCTGCCAACTGGGACTACCAAAGGAAGGAGTTTCCAAGTGGATTCTTTGGAGAACCTTCATAACAGAAAGGGATGAGTGAGTTGGGCTTCCAATAGAAAGCCTAAAACTTAGAGAAGTCAACACTCTGCAAGCAAGGAGTAAAGGAAAAAAAAAATCAAACAATGAAGGCATCTGAAGGAGGCAAGCAAAGCAAGTCTTCAACACAGTGAACAGGCATTTGGGACCCACATTGGAATACAGGCAAGGAGAAGCCCACATGCCAGGGAAACGAAGAAGAGATAATCCCACACCAAGCTCTACCAACCCTGTGGAAGATTCCTACAGTGGGATCCCCCTGAGGATGGCACAGGACACAGCTATCAAAAGTACAATTGTGAACATACTTAAAGAACTAGAAGATTATAAAGAGCAAATCAAAGAATTAAGAAAAGAGAATGAAGAACTCAAGAAGGATCTAGAGAGAGAGAATGACAAACCCTGGAAGGAAGTGGAAACACTGAAAAGATCCCATGCTGAAAAAGATAAGGAAACCAACCAGCAAAGCAAAGAGCTACAAGAAGAGATTGAGAAGTTCCAAAAAGAAGTGGAAATACTAAAGAACTCAGAAGAAGAAATGAAAAAGGAAATCAGCCAGGCGTGGTGGCGCACACCTTTAATCCTAGTACTTGGGAGGCAAAGGCAGGCAGATCTTTGTGAGTTCAAGGCCCGCCTGGTCTACAGAGCGAATTCCAGGACAGCTGGGTCTAGAGGGAGACCCTGTCTCAAAAAAAGACCAAAAAAAGAAAAAGGAAAAAGGAAATCAAACACTCATCCAATCAAGAGGAAAGGAATGCAAAAAAGCCTCAGAAGTAGAATGGAGGAAGCAGAACAAAGAATATCAGACCTGGAAGATAACACAGAACAACTAAAAACCTCAAGTAAAGATTATGAAAAATTCAACAATACACAAAAGTGGAACAACCAGGAACTGTGGGACAGTATGAGAAGATCAAACCTCCGCTTCATAGGAATAGAGGAAGGAGAAGAATCCCAAGAGAATGGTATTGATTGGATCTTCAACAGAATAATAGATGAAAATCTTCCCAAACTAAAAAAAGACAAACCAATACAAATACAAGAAGCACATAGAACTCCAAACAGACAAGATCAGAAAAGAAACTCTCCACACCACATCATAGTTAAAATGCTAGACACCCAAAACAAAGATAAAATCCTTAAAGCCAAAAGAGAAAAACAACAAGTGACCTATAAGGGGAAACCTATCAGAATTACAACTGACTTCTCAGTGCAAACTATGAAAGCAAGAAGAACGAGGAGCAAAGCATTCCGAGTGTTAAAGGACAATAGATGCCAACCCAGGTTACTATACCCAGCAAAAATGTTGATTATAGTTGAAGGAGAGAGAAAAAACTTCCATTACATAAACAAGATGAAAGAACACATGTCCGGAAAACCAACCCTTCAGAGAATACTTGAAGCAATTCAAAGGACAGAAGAAAGGAACAACCATCCCCAGGCACCTAGAAAGAGAAATCAATAAAAGCATAACTGCAGAAGTAGAAACCTAAACTAAAACCACAAATGGATAATAAGGCAAAAGGAAGCAACACAAACCTATCAGTCATAACCTTAAATATTAATGGACTAAATTCCCCAATCAAAAGACATAGACTGGGAGATTGGATTAGGAAACAAACACATCTTACCTTCAAGGACAGGCACCACCTTAAAGTGAAGGGATGGAAAAAAATATTCCAAGCAAATGGTACCAAAAAGAAAGCAGGTGTTGCTATTTTAATATCGGATAAAATAGACTTCAAAGTAAAAGAAATCAGAAGAGACAAAGAAGGCCATTACATTTTCATCAAAGGAACAATCCACCAAGAAGATTTCACAATTATGAATATATATGCCCCAAATTCTGGTGCACCAAACTTTATAAAGACAATTCTCCAGGACCACAAGTCACAGACTAACCCCAGCACACTCATAGTGGGAGATTTCAATACCCCACTGAGTCCTTTGGATAGGTCAACAGGACAAAAAATAAACAGAGAGACATCTGAACTGAACGATATGATACACCAAATGGACCTCATAGACCTCTACCGAACATTCCATCCTAATACCAGAGAATACACTTTCTACTCAGCACCCCACGGAACATTCTCCAAAATCGACCACATCCTGGGACACAGAAGAAACCTCTACAAATACAAAAAGATTGAAATAATTTCATGCATCCTGTCAGACCACAGTGCAATGAAGCTCAACATCAACACCAGGACAAGCCCTCCTGCCTACAAGAACACATGGAGACTAAACAACACACTCTTGAATAATGAATGGGTCAAGGAAGAGATAAAGAAAGAAATAAAAACATTCCTGGAACTGAATGACAATGACAATACAACACAACAAAACTTATGGGATACCTTAAAAGCAGTCCTAAGAGGGAAATTTATAGCCCTGGGTGCCTACATTAGAAAAACAGAAAGAGCACAAGTGAATGATCTAACACTACAGCTAAAAGCACTTGAGAGGCAACAACAGATGAACCCTAAACGCAACAGACAGGAAGAAATAACAAAAATCAGAGCAGAAATCAATGAAATAGAAACAAAGAAAACAATACAAAAAATCAATGAAGCCAAAAGTTGGTTCTTTGAAAGAATAAACAAGATAGACAGACCTCTAGCCCAGTTAACAAAAAGAAAGAAGGAACAACTCCAAATCAATACAATCTGTGATGAAAAGGGAAATATCACAACGGACAAGGAAAAGATCAAGAAAATTATATGGGAATATTACAAGAACCTATATTCTACCAAGTTTGAAAATCTAGAAGAAATGGATGAATATCTGAAATCTTGGGAATCACCAAAGCTTGGCCAAGAGGAGACCAGCAGCTTAAACAGACCCATAACATATGAAGAAATAGAGGATGTAGTAAGAAGCCTCCCAACTAAAAAAAGCCCAGGCCCAGACGGTTTCACAGCAGAATTCTATAAAACATTTCAAAAAGACCTACAACCATTATTTCTGAAACTGTTTAGAAGTATACAATCAGAGGGAATTCTCCCAAATTCCTTCTATGAAGCCAACATCACTCTATTACCAAAACCAGGCAAAGATCCAACTAAAAAGGAGAATTATAGACCCATCTCCCTCATGAACACAGATGCCAAAATTCTAAACAGAATACTGGCAAATCGCATACAGACCCACATCAAGAAGATCATCCATCATGACCAAGTTGGATTCATACCAGAGATGCAGGGATGGTTCAACATACGAAAATCAATAAACATCATCAAACACATAAACGGAATCAAAGACAAAAACCACACCATCATCTCAATTGATGCTGAAAAAGCCTTTGACAAAATCCAGCATCCCTTCATGCTTAAAGTCCTAGAAGGAATTGGATTGGAGGGATCATTCCTCAATGTAATCAAAGCCATATACAGGAAACCCACAGCCAATATCATCCTAAATGGGGAAATGACGGAAACATTCCCTTTAAAGGTAGGAACTCGGCAAGGCTGCCCCCTATCACCACTCCTCTTCAATATAGTGCTTGAAACACTTGCTAGAGCAATAAGGCAAGAAAAGGATATTAAAGGAGTACTAATTGGAAAAGAGGAAGTCAAACTATCCCTATTTGCTGATGATATGATTGTTTACTTAAGGGATGCAAAAAACTCCACCAGAAAACTCCTAGAAACGATTAACAGCTTCAGCAAAGTGGCAGGATACAAAATTAACCTTAGAAAATCAATGGCCTTTCTTTACACCAAGAACAAGCAACTGGAGAAAGAATTCAAAGAGACCTTCCCACTCACAATAGCCTCAAAAACAATAAGATACCTAGGAACAAACCTAACCAAAGACACCAAAGACCTCTACAACAAAAATTTTAAACCCTTAAAGAAAGAAATTGAAGAAGACCTCAGAAGATGGAAAAACCTCCCATGCTCATGGATTGGGAAAATTAACATTGTAAAAATGTCCATTTTACCAAAACTCTTGTATAGATTTAATGCAATCCCAATCAAAATCCCCAAGAGTTTCTTCACAGGCTTGGAAACAAAAGTTCTTAAATTCATTTGGAGAAACAAAAGACCCCGAATAGCCAAATCAATCCTGAGTGAAAAGAGCTACACAGGAGGGATCTCTATACCAGATTTTAAACTATACTACAGGGCTATAGTCATAAAAACAGCCTGGTACTGGCACAAAAACAGACCTGTTGACCAATGGAACAAAACCGAAGATCCAAATCTGAGCACATACAATTTCAGCCATCTCATATTTGACAAGGGGGCCAAGAAGCCACAATGGAGAAAAGACAGCATCTTCAGCAAGTGGTGTTGGCAAAACTGGATCACCACTTGTAGAAGAATGAAATTAAACCCCTACCTCTCACCCTGTACAAAAGTCAACTCCAGATGGATTAAAGACCTCAACGTGAAACCCCAAACTCTGAAGGTGATAGAAGAAAAAGTTGGCAGCAGACTACAAGACATAGGCGTAGGAAAAGACTTCCTAAATCAGACAGCAGCTGCACAAGAATTAAGGTCGACAATTGACAAATGGGACCTCATTAAACTCAAAAGCTTCTGTACATCAAAAGAAACAATCAAGGAAGTGAAGAGAAATCCCACAGAGTGGGAGGAAACCTTCACTGCAGAAACATCTGACAAAGCATTGATTTCCAGAATATATAAACTATTCAAAAAACAAAGAAGAAAACAAATGACCCACTCAATAGATGGAGCAAAGAGCTGAACATAGACTTCACCAGTGAGGAATTAGAGATGGCTGAGAAACATCTTAAGAAGTGTTCAACATCATTAATCATTAAGGAAATGCAAATCAAAACCACCTTAAGATATCATCTTACTCCAATAAGACTGGCTAGGATCAAGAAAACAAATGATACCAAGTGCTTGATAGGTTGTGGGGAAAGAGGAACACTTATCCACTGCTGGTGGGAATGTAAACTCGTGCAGCCACTATGGAAAGCAGTGTGGAGAACCCTTGGAAGACTTGGAATGAACTTGCCACCCGACCCAGCCATACCACTCCTGGGCATGTACCCACAAGACTCACCCCACCACAGCGATACATGCATGGCCATGTTTATTTCAGCTCTCTTCACAATAGGTAGGAGCTGGAACCAACCCAAATGTCCCTCAACTAATGAGTGGATAGAGAAAACACAATGGAGTTCTATGCAGCAATAAAGAAAGATGACATCATGAGCTTTTCAGGAAAATGGCTGGAGCTAGAAGATATCATGCTGAGTGAAGTAACACAGTCCCAGAAAAACAAACGATGAATGGTATCCCTCATCTGTGGATGCTAGTGCCAATTACCTAGTTGTAAGTATTTCTTGTGCACACCCCCTTTAGCTTTTGTCCAAGTAGTTGGGAGTGATGCATATTGGAAACAACAACAACAACAACAGAAAGGACTGCATCAAAGAACAGACTGAAACAGTGAACTTCTGCTCAAAACAGTTAACTTCCACATGGAGAATTTTGAGAAAGACTGAGAAAGAGATGAAAAAAATTAGAGACAAATAGGTACAGCATGTTATATTTGGGTAAAAATACAAAATAAATTTTTATGCATAAAAAGAAAAACTCAGCCTCCTGGTCTACAGTTCTTGGGACCAAGCATGAACTTGTGCTCCTCCAGAGTTCAGCAATACCTTTGACAAATGAAGTGCTGGTCTTCGTGCTGATTCCAAATCTTTATGTACAAGAATGAGAGAGGGCTATTAATGAGTCTATCAGTTCTTATAAGCAGTGTTGCTGAGATTTACATATAACTTACAGAATCGAATTTGAAGATTGGTACCAGAGATGACTCTTCTGTAGGGTATCCACTTTCTATCAATTTCTAGAAATTTAATTGAGGAACATTGATTATTGGAGAACCCCTCTTTGGTAAGATTTGTTGTTCTACATGTTTCATGCTTCAAATATAAAACTGAAATATGTAGGATTTAGAAAGATGCATCAGTTGAAAAAGATAACGTATGCTTTTATCCCACACATAACTTGAACCCAAGTGAAATTATCTGCAACTCTAAAATGATGGATGTAGATATTTAATTAAATTAAGCTGTCATTTGGGGCCCAGATGCACACTTAAGTACTAATAAATGGGAAAGCAGTGGCAGGGGAGGGGTTTGGGAGATCAAGGCAAATAATTTTCAGGAGCTGTCTTCTCCATCCAATGTCTCTGGCAGCTGTTCATAATCAGAGACGGATGAATGAAAAGCCCCAAATTAGGAAAGCAGCTCACGCACTATGAAAAGGCCTTTGACCCAGTCGCAGGAAACTGTTATTTCACCGAGCTCCTCATCACCACCCTCAGCACACAGCATTATGGAACACGCGGGCTCCAAGCCAAGGGAGCACCTGTGTGCGGACTCTTCTTATCTCTGTTGTCGCACATGGGGAGCTGTAAATTGGCGGTGGCCATCAAAGCAGACTCGCTGGCTTCGGTCCTTTCTCCTTCCTGCTGCTAATCAGCAATTTCACAAAACTTCATTAGACGCTGTTCGCAAATTTTCCTTCAGGTATTAGCAACAGGACTTCTGTGCCATGCCTGTCTATTTTAGTGTCCCCTTCCCCAACAAAACAGCCAGAACTCAGCTGTGTCAGATTTGCAGAACAACTAGGGATCTTTTGTTCTCAGTTATCGTTAACAATTGACATACATCCTTTTGTTTGATGCCATTCCAACAGCTCTCTGCTCTACAGGACTCATTAGGAAAAAGATGAAAAAAGATGAAAAGAGATTTGATAAGCATATCACTTATTCATTCCTAGAAGATTCTTATAAAGTTCTGACAATGGTGACTCTTAACTGTCCCCATGTTCTTAGAAATGAACCTCAGTTTTTATTAATTTCTTTTGGGAAAAATGGTGAAATATATAGCAATCACTCCAATAATAATGCTAATATATTATCAATAACAACTAAAAAGCTAAGATCTATGGATGTTTTCTTTTATCCAGGTATTATTTTAAGTGATATTTATATTCACATATCTAATCCCCACTCAGAAATAATTTTTAAAGGTATTATTTTATTTATTTATTTATTTATTATTTTTTATTTGTATGAGTGTACTGTCTGCATGTAGGTTGGTGCACCCATGTCCTGCAATGCCACAGAGGTCAGAAGAGGGCATCAGATTCCCCTGGAACTGGAGTTAAAGATGGTTCTTAGCTGCCATGTGGGTGCTGGGAATTGAACCCAGGTCCTCTGCAAGAGCAGTCAGTGCTCTTAACCACTAACCCATCTCTCCAGCCCCAGAAACAATTTTTATTACTACGTTTCTTTGCTTTTCTCTTGGTCTTTTGAGACAGGGTCTCCCTGCGGCCAGAGCTAGCCCGGAACTCACTGTGTAGACCAGTCTGGCCTCAATCTGACAGAGATCTGCTTGTCTCTGCCCCTGTCCCTGCCCCTGCCCCTGCTTCTGCCTCCTGAGTGCTGGAATTAAAGGCATGTACCACCACACCAGGCTTTTATTGCTATTTTTAAAATGAAGCCCCAGAGGCTGAAATAATCACTATCAGGAGACAATAGTCACATGTAAGCTCAGGGTGAACAGTGGGTAGAGCAGAAGGCCTGAGTTAATGCTGATATGAATATCAGGAGATATGGATACAGATTCTATTAAAAGCCATTTAACATGAAGAAAAGGTCTACAATAAAAAATCCTAGCCTGTTGGTTGTCAGATTGAAATGGATAATTTAACTAATGTAATTTTTTTTCTTGCAGTTAGGACTAGAAGTCCTAAAATCTTGAACTTTCAAGTATGGCCCCCTCCCTCCCCCATGAAGGTGACATTTGTCTGGGTTACATTTCTGAGCACAGTAGATGGGGTACGGAGGTGTCTCTCCCCCTCATCCAGCAAGGTATACAGGCTTCCCCTAGTGAGTCCTGAGTTGGGTAGCTGACGCTCCATCTACTGTGAGATAAACGGTTGGATGGTTGGATCTCCTTGAGTCTGTCTCTAAAATGAGAATACTTTCTCCATTAGACTGTTGAGAGGATTAGATACAATGAAGTGCATAATCTACTTAACCTCATTGATCTCTGGCTTCCTCACCTGCAAACTGAAATAATAACAGTGCCTACTCCAGGGGCTCCTAGGGGTTATGTGAAACAATGTCTACAAAATGCAGAACAAAACACTTCAGCAGCAAATGCTGGACAGGAGTGATCCCTCATGACAGGTCACATTGGCAGTGCTCAGTCAACCCGAGTAGGCAAGAATCTGACCCCCTTCTCTGCTTTCAATTTTGGGGATTAATATTGGGCTTTACTTAAACCTGAATATACTTCTCACTAGACTTCCTTCTTGTGGATGTTAACCTAGTTTTCAATATCTTTTTAACCTATTATGACAAAGTTTCACATATCACGGCACTGTTTAGGGCTGATTTCATTAATAAGGATTAACAGAACTGCAAATTTGGAGAAAAAGAAGGAATTCCCTTTAGGCCACAAGACCCTACTTCAAGTCCTCTCTCTCTCCTTTCTCTCTGTGTCTCTCTGTTTGTGTCTTTCTCTTTCTCTCTGTCTCTCTTCTCTCTTCTTTCCCTCTCCTCCTTCCTCTCTCTGGCTCATAGTAATGGGACTCAAATACTTATTTCTTCTTCAGAAAATAGAAGAAGGAAAAGGCAACAAAAAGAATATTTGCAAGTTACTTTTATCTTTAGGACTATCTAGAATTTATCTTCAATATTAGGTATAAGAGAAACTTTCTCAAAGCCCACAGACTAATTCAATTCTGTCAAGACTTCTCAGGCTAAATTGCAAAGTAATTTAAGATCTCCTGTTAAAGAAAATGCACATATAATTCATAACAAACCTCCTTTTCAACCAATTTTAAACTAAAGAGCTCTCTTTGTCACCTTAAAGTTGAAACTTAATGGACCAAAGCCATTTAGGAAACTGTCAAAGGCAGGATTCTGTGCTGAACATGGTAACTGTTCTTGATGTCGTTATCACCTAAACCATGGTGCCCTCACCCCGTCCTCTGCTGCAGGCCTGACCTTCCCTGGCTGTACCAGCCATTTCCTACATGAAGATTTGGTTACACATAGGAAAGCTATGTACCATGCCTCCCTGTCCAGGTCCACAGAGAGGAAGTTGGAAAGGCAAATTTCCCCGAGGCCATGTTATCCACCTGCCTGGCTCCTCGGCTGGATCCATCCCAACTTCATTCAGATCTAGGAATCCAGAAACAGTGGGATGGAGTACCAGCTGAAGTATCTCCCAAGGAGGTTTTCCTTTCGGATTTATCGCGCCAGTCCCTCTGGGGCAGGGCCCCCTCTCAGATGCTCCTGCAGCTGCTGCTAAAGACAGATCTCTCCCTTAGCCACCTGCACGTACCCCAGTCTTCCTCCCCATGGCCCTTTCCCCTCCAGCTACTTGAGGAGAAACCTGGCTGCTTCAGCCTTCGTTTGTGCTGTGAGGGCAGACTGTCTCATGTCGAGCTTTCTCTTATTTTTCACGGAGGCTTTGCCTAGAATATGCCATGCCACATGCTTCTCCCACCTCAGGGCTCTCCAGTGGCTGCCCTTTTACCCCTAACTTGAGAGACTCCCTTAGAGCTGGCTGCAGCCAGAGCCTGCCTCCCACACATCATGCAGTCCTCCAGACACACTGGTCTCCTTGTGGCTCTCCCCGACCCTCTAAGCGTGTTCTGCTTCAGGACCCAGGAAGCTCTTCCTACCTCCTTTTCCTCAGGACTGCACAGTCGTGATCTGGGGGTCATGTGGCAGCAGCACCCAGCACCCTCCATGAGCTCGTCCATCCTCTCCTGCTGCATCATGTATTTGTTTAGCTCTACTTGTCTTCTTGCAGTGTGAGGACTGTGCGGTCTGCATTGTTCTCTTCTGTTATCTTCAGTGCTAAGAACCATGTCTTCGCTGCACACAGTAGAGATAATGATTATTTCTTGGTGGATGGAATCAACTGGGCTTGCGATTGCTTGACTCACAGAACAGTCATGACTCGACAGCGTCTGCCTCCCACAGAATTTCCTTGTATTTTTCTCTCCTGCTTGGCATCAGAATGACAAGAAGATATTTATCAAGGACTTGGAAACCCATTCTCTGAGCATAAATTTGCACTCTTGGCAAGCAATCATTAAATGATACTCCAGAAGCTGAAAGAGTTAATTAATGAGCCTCTTTGGGTACAGTCCTCTGCGGGGCTCTTGGCCTTTGAGAGGGTAAAACCCCATGCTTCTAACTCATGCTCAGTGAACTTCTGGCCAGGACCTCTTATTGAAACAGCTCTTCTAACCTCCCAGGGTGCCTGGAATGCCCCCAATTCCTGAAGTCATTATGTTTTACAGAAGGTTCTCTTGACAAAGCTTCGTCAGCCTTTGGCAGAACATAAGGTAGAATAATAGGCGGGTGGATGCCAGAATGAATTCCAATGTGTACACAATTCTTGGCCCTGTAAAAATCAATTCCTTATTAATAATTAAGCAACTTCTTTGAGAAAGGGCACGAAGGCACAGTTATTAAAAGATAAATAATAGATAAGGTTCCACTTGTTTCTTGTTTGTTTCTTCTTTCTTTGTTTTTTAGGAATAAAGAATTTTAAATACAAAATAACACTGTAATTAATTCTTTTCTCCTGCTTATTTTTGCCTGTGACTTATAAGCCCAACAAAATGGAATTGTATTGTTCTTTGAATGTGTCTTGAGGAGCAGGGAGACAGGTGTCAAGTCTAGATAGAGAAGGAAAAGCTGACTCCCCACATCACAAAAGTCCCTTCTTCTGGTTGTCTGGATTGGGACTAAGGACTTGGTTAAGGATGTTAAAACGTTGCAAGACAGCCCCAAGTAAAAATGAGCTGTGTGCTCCCCAGCAGGAGGACCCTGTGTGCCAACTGCTGAATGCACCGATCAGCCACTGCTCAGGGGTGGCAAGAATGGCTTGACCTCAGGAAGTTGCGGTGTTGGGGCATGAAGGTGCCAACCCCTTCTCTTGGGATGCTTTCCCTCCCCTCAGCTAAACAGAGCCAGCTTCCCTGGAATCACCAGAATGCTGGGCCTGCCAACTCATCCCAGTGAGGCCGCTCAGAGAAGCCGAGGCCCTCTTCAAGCAGCACAAGGAAGGGACTTCTTGGTCCCAGACCCTCAGATAGTGTGGCTGGGCAAGCCCATAGAGACTGGCACCTCTTCGGACCTACAGAATTCGGAAGCCATGAGTCAGTTGGAGCAGCAGTTGGTGTATTTGGAGAGTAGGTGGGTGAGTATCCGGGGCTGTGTTCCATGCCTGGGGAATCTTCTTAGCAGAACTGTATATTACAGAAGCTTGAGGTCAGGAAAAGAGTCAGTCCAAGCCATGGATGCAAGCAGACAGTGTGTGAGGCTGGCCGAGCACCGAGAAGGCATTCTCCACAGAAGGTCAGGGTCTTTAAGAAACAGATTCAGCAGGAAGCAGAGTGAGGTTAGAGACCCCATCCCACCAAGAACAAGAGCAGAACACCTCATCAGCGTCCAACACCATTGGGTACCGACAGGAGAGGAGGATGGCACTACCCCTCTCCGTTTAAGGCAGCCCTCTTTAGACTATGCTGCATTGAAAAGGGGAATCCTCCTTTGAAGACTTGGGTTTGAAGCTGGACTGAACTAAGTTTAAGTCACCAAAAGAGACTGAATAATGGCATTTGACCAAGGTATCATTAATGGGACCACTTGCCCAGCACAAAGGGGAGATCCATATAGTACAAGTAGAACAGTAATTTGGGAAAAAATCATATTCATGCCACAACTAATCAAAAACTCCCTTCATCTAACTGGTGTCAATAATTTGAATTTCTTTGTTAGGGATTAAAGATCTGGCAGAGAAAATGGAAGGTTCTTTTGTACATCTTGGGCCATAGTAATCATTTTCACTTTTTTTCTTTAATGATTAAATTCATGGAAATGCTGAAAGGGATATAGTATGTTCACTTAATGCTTTCTTTTTATAAGCTTTCAATTGACATTGATGTAATGTTAACAAAAGAAGGGAAGAGAAGAAAGTTATTCTAAAGACTCACCAGATTTGTGGGCGCATGAGGCAGGGTGTGCTCTGTGTGGACATGGGCACACTACATGGCTGGAAAATTTCTGTGAGAAAGTATTTTGGGGGTTGCAGTGAAGAATATCTAGAACGAGGGTTTTGGAAGCTGAGAGACTTGATTTAGATCATAACAACAAAAGAAAATGGGAACACAATAGAGTCTAGAATGGAAAGGTGACCAGGGTCCTGGTTGGGCGGCCTTGGTGGCACCCAGAGTCTGGTGCCAAGGCGATTGTACTTTCCTTCTCTGAAATCTCACTTTCACTGGGCGTCATTTCCACAGCATTCCTCTTCCCTTTCCCTGCTTTTATCTCCCCTTCCTCATCATCATCTCTTTTCACTATATGCCACACCACAGTCCATACAAAACAGTTTTCATGGTCAAATGATTACTCTCCTCTAAAGAAATGGATCAGGAAATAGAGTATAAAAGACAGGTGGCGAAGTCTTGGTTCTATTGGATTAAAGTTTTGATGGGACATCTAGTTTGAAATAACTTCTTTCAGAACTAAACCACGTTCTAAGAGAAAGAAACTGGACTGAGTCAGAAGCAGAAAATCTATCATTTGAAGAAAGAACTTTTCCTTAAGGCATGATTATCTAGTTCTTTCTAGGTGCCAGATGCCATCTTAAGTGCTTTAGAACACAGATTCCTTTAATTGTCACAGCATTCCTATGTGGAGGGCTCTGCTATCATTTTGTAGACATAGTGGTAGAGATAGTTGAGGTAACTTGATCAAGGTCAAACACCCAGTAAGACAGAGCCAAAATTTTTACCCAGAGCTCGAATTCAGATACTCAGTGCTCCTGTGCTACAAGGCCACACCTTTCAGAACCATCGTATTATAGACAGAAAGAATAGTTGTCAGGGCTGGAGGGATGCTCAGAGGTTAAGAGCACTGGTTGCTCTTGCAGAGGACCTGGGTTCAGTTCCCAGCACCCACATGGCAGCTAACACCCATCTTTAACACCAGTTCCAAGGGATTTTGACCCCTATTCTGGCCTCTATGAGCACTCATGCAAATTCTGTGCTTATATACAGTCAAACATTCATATGCATAAATTAAAAATAAATTCTGACCAGGTGTGGTGGCGCACGCCTTTAGTCCCAGCACTCGGGAAGCAGGCAAATCTCTGTGAGTTCAAGGCCAACTTGGTCTACAGAGTGAGCTTCAGGCCAGCTGAGACTAAAGAGAGACCTCAAAAAGAACAAATAATAATAATAATAATAATAATAATAATAATAATAATTCTGGAGAGATGGCTGACTGCTCTTGCAGAGGACCCAGGTTCAATCCCCAGCACCCAGCGGCTGAGAACTGTCTGTAACTCCAATTCCAGGAGAACTCCAGCTCCAGGGGAATCCGACGCCCTCTTCTGATCTCCGCAGCATTGCATGGCACGGGTGCACAGACCTACATGCAGACAGTACATTCGTACACATAAAAAAAATTAAAAATTAAAAAAATAATAAATAAATTGTTTTATACAGATTGGTAGTAGAAAAACACTAGATACAAATCTTGGTTATGCCTATTGTCTTAAATAGTACACTGAAAAAAATCCTTATTTATGTTGTTTTATGAAAGGAAGTTATAACATTTTACTTATTTCAAGTTGTTCCCCCACAGTTAAGTGATATTTTTTGTTTGTTTGTTTTTTATTGCTTTGTGTGTGTGTGTTTCATACATAATTTTTTAGTCTTAATCACCATTTTACCCAGTTCTCCCTTGGCACCCTCCCTCAGTCCTCCCCCCCACCCCCCAGAGTTCACACCTTCTGTCATGTCTGCTGGAGTCCATTGTGCCAAATCACTCTCTCCCTGCTCCTCCTCAGTGCCAGCTCCTCCCCTGAGCTCTAGTCAGCCTATCAGGAGTCTCTTTTCTAAGAAGGCCAGGTCTTCCTCCACCTGACCGCCATCTGCTGCTAATATTTCCTCAGTCAAATGTTGGGTCTGCCCACTTCCTCATGCCTATGTGGGTTTGTCTGGCTTGAGCGTGCATGGGTCTCATGCATGCTGATACCAATGCTGTAGTTTCATATGAGCCAGGTCCCAGGAGCTTTCTGTTTGGTCTTGCATCACCTCCCTGGCTCTTACAATCTTTCTGCCCCTTCTTCTGAAATGTTCCCTGAGCCCTGAGTGGGTGAAGCTGAATATGAGTAACCTGTCCATGGAACCACACTCTGTGGACTCCTAATCTTCATGGTTTGGCTATTCAGGCCCTTTCGGGTTCCTGGTCTCTTGTTGGATGGAGGAGCTTCCATAACAGAGTTAAGAGGTAGTTAATGCCTTCAAGGTAGTACTTGTTCTATGATACTGGGGTCTTGTGTGTAGAGGTGACATTGTAGATGTGTTGCCTAGTGTGCTGGATAGCTTTGGTGTCAACTTGACACACCTGGGTTGAGGGAGCCTCAGTTGGGGAATCGGCTCCATTAGATGCCTGTGCCAATCGTGGAGTATTGTTCTGATGGTTGGGCAGTTTGGAGGGCCCAGCCACTATGGGTGGTGCCCACCCTGGGCAGGTTGTGTACTGTATATAAGAAGGGGGCTGGCATGACCAGGAGAGCAAGCCAGTGAACCTCATTTCTGCATGGCTTGTGATTCCGCTCCTGCCTCCAGGTTCCTGCCTGAGTTCCTGCCTTGGGCTCCCTGATGATGAACTGTGACCCGGAGATGTAAATGAAATAAACCCTTTCCTCCCCCAAGTTGGGTCGGTCAGAGTGTTTTGTCGCAGCAATGGAAGACAAACTAGAACAGAAATTGGTACCAGAAGAGTGGGGTTTGCTGTGACAGACCTGACCTTGGTGTTTTGGGGAAGGATTGTGGAGGCTTTGGACTTTGGGCTGGGAAGATCATTGAATGCCTAAAGATCATTGCGTGGAGCTTGGAGCAGTTTTGCTGAAGAGTGTAGATGGAGGCCTGGCTTGTGAAGTTTCTAGTTTCAAAGGGGAGCAGAGAAAAAAGGACTGTGTAAAAACTTGTGGTTCTGGTTGCCGGGGCTGAAGAATCAGCTGTAAGTAACAAGAGCCAGAACCCAGAGGGAAATCCTTGTTGTACGGGACCAATTGATGCTGGTTAGCTGGGGCTGAAAAAATCAGCTGTAAGTAACAAGAGACCAGCATCACTGTGGTGAAATCTTCTAGGAAGGAATTTCTTCAGGGTCAGCACACAGAAAGCTGTGATGCCAGAAGGGGCCTGGCCTCCATCTCAAGCCAAAGCAGGACTTGGTATTGTGTAAGAGTCTCCTGTATGGTTCCGTGTTGAAATTTGAGGGGGGTCACAGAGAGCAGCCAGAGCTTGGCACTGTGAGAGGTCAGGAAAAGACCATTGGTGGAAGTTCATTTTGGTTGTGGTGAAGACCCCAGGATTGCAGGGGTCATGGAGAGAAAGCTGAGGCTTTGCACCAGGAGAGTCAGGAAGAGGCCATTGGTGAGGTGCTGCCTCAGTTTCAGTGGGACCCCAGTTTTTTGGAAGATGCAGGACCATGAGGACCACCAAAAGCAGCAGCAGGTTATGAAATGGAGTCGGACCTGGGCCTTCGAGATGAGCTGTGTGTGCCACGGATGGCAGAGTCAGAGAGGGAAGCTGCAAACCCTTTGGACCCAGAAGATCATGAGTGAATCCCAGGTGTCCAGCCTTGAGCTATTGCTGGACTTAGGTTTTGTTAATGTGCCTATTCTTCCCTTGAATAGAAAAGTACTTGTGGATTTACAGCAGCCCACAGTTAAGGCTTTTAATAGACTGAACTTTTAAGCATTTGGACATTTTAAGGACTGTGGGGTTTTAAGTGTACTGTCTTAGGTGTGATTATGTTAACATCACATTTTGGGGATAGAAACTGGAAGGTGGTTGTTTAATGGATGTGTTTTGTGTGTCCAGTTTCGACAAGGGGTCAATTGTGCTGGATAGCTTTAGTGTCAACTTGACACACCTGGGTTGAGGGAGCCTCAATTGGGGAGTTGGCTCCATTGGACTGGCCTGTGGCCACATTCTGAAGTATTGTCTCTGAGTGTTGAGCAGTGTGGGAGGGCCCAGCCCACAAGAGTGGTGCCACCTGGACAGGTTGTGTGTACTGTATTATAAGAAGGGGGCTGGGCATGAGCCAGGAGAGCAGCCAGTGAACAGCATTTCTGCATGGCTTGTGATTCAGCTCCTGCCTCCAGGTTCCTGCCCTGAGTTCCTGCCTTGGGCTCCCTGAGTGATGAACTGTGACCCAGGAGATGTAAACTGAATAAACCCTTTCCTCCCCAAGTTGGTGTCGGTCAGAGTGTTTTGTCACAGCAATGGAAGACAAACTAGAACACCTAGGCATGAGCCATTCACAGACCATGTCTGTGTGTGTCCACTTGTGGACTCTGTACTATTCTCATCTGAAAGAAAGAGTTTTTTTCGAGTGGTGTCTGTGATATTTGTCGTAAATATAAGGATACTTCTTTGTAGTTAGTAAAATGTTATCTTAGACCTAGGGATGGTCTACCTATGTAGCTGTCTAAGATCTGTGACCTCTTCCAAATGTGTCCATTCTGGCATGCTTAACAATACCACACATGGTTTCTTTCCATTCAGTGGGCTTTATAACGGTCCGGTGGTTAGCCATTGATTTCCCCCCAAGATAGAAGTCTCGCTGTTAGCTGGGTGTTGTGGTGCACGCTTTAATTCCTAGCACTTGGAGCAGAGGCAGGTGGTCTTTTGAATTCAAGGCCCAGCCTGGTCTACAGAGTGAATTCCAGGACAGCTGGGGCTACAGGGAGACCCTGTCTCCAAACAACACCAAAAAAAAAAAAAAAAAAAAAAAGAAGTCTCGCTGTTGCACCAATGTCGTATGCTGTGCTGCTTATTGACGTGGACATTTGGTCTTGAGGCTGATGTTGGACCATCTATTGATGATCTCCCTTTGTGGCTTACATAGTGCTCTCCACAGTTATGAAAGCTAGCCTTCAGGGGAGGTGGCTTCCAGGTCAGGTCCAGCTCCATTGCTCAAGATCCAGTCTCTGAAGTCTGTCCTGTCTTCAGCAATAGGGTCTTACCTTCAGATTCTGGAAGGCAGTCAAGGGTTGTGGCAATAGCCTGCATATTTTGGGGAGTCTCTTGGAACCTGGAGGAACAGTTTTCAAAAATCCTAGCAGTGCAGAGAGGTGACCTCCCTGGAGACAGCCAGCTTTTCCAAGCCTACATATCTCACTTTGCTCCTACCTTGTTCCTCCCCAGAAGCCAAGGAGAGATCAAGCAGAGTCCTGTGGCCTTCATGTCCCTGGAGAGAGTTGCCTCTGCCTTGCAGGGAGACCCCCTCCATGTACTGAATCACACGAGCTCTGTGATGAACATGACACCCTTGGAAATTCCCTCCTGGGGCCATTTCCATGGGAGCCTACCTTGTGCCTTGTCTCCCTAAACCTACGTCTGTGATTAGTTCCCCTCTAACAACCTCAAGCTTGGTGTGACAGGTCAGTCACACCCCTCCTCCACAGTTTGAACCAAGTTTGGTTCAAATTACAGACCTAACTCTGTTGCTTGTCCCTGTGAGACTTGTGGCAGCTCTTAAGGATGGCGATGACAGTAGGGACAAACAACCTTAATTGGGTCTTTATTTTGAGTTCACATTACAGCCATTCAGTAATTGTCCCCAGACTCCACAACATCCACATCTGAGTTTTAATCATGCTTCATATGCTCATGATTCTGAGGAGAATTATCTTCATTATCAAGTAATAGAACTGAGTCTTTCCCAGGCCATAAAATCAATAGGTGTCAAGTCTTTGGTGCAGGTAACAAGGCACAAACAGTCAGCTTCAGGGTTGCACTGAGAACTCCAGCAGCACTCATGGTGTAAGTACACTCACGGTGTAAGTGCACTCACGGTGTAAGTTCACTCACGGTGTAAGTACACTCACGGTGTGAGTACACTCACGGTGTAAGTACATACAGTCAGTTCCTAACAGAAACATGAGAGGGGTGGTTCAGGTCAAGAATGGACTAGGTTTTGCAAGACTGCCTTTCACCCCTTCATTTTCACCTCTCTGCTTTTATTCCATCATCCTTAATCAAAATTAATCACCCCTTCCCCTAAGAATTTTTCAGTGGGTCCTAAACAGGGCCTTGTAGCCCTATGGAGAGCAAAAAGCACACCAGACATGCTGATTGAGATTAGGCCAGATTACACAGATCGTAACTGAATCTTTTATACTAATCTGGCCTGGCTTTCTGCCTCCAGAGACTAGTTTTGAGAGGGGAAGAGGCATGGACCCTAATCCTCCAATAGGAAGATATGTAAGGAAAGAAGTTAGGGTTAAATGTTCTTTGGTTTTTCTGTGGATGCCTTTAAAGCTTCAAAGTAGGCCAAACCCTTCAGCTTTGATCTCTTAATTGGATGAGGAAGATGAATGCAGGTTTCAAATGGAGCCGAGAAACGTATGGGAGGAAAGGACTGCCTTTGAAGGAGCCTCCTTTGCAAAGTGCGAGGCTTTCAGGAAAACTGGAGAAGCAAACCCACATTTTGAGTCCTCTGTAACTGCCAAACCATGGTGTTCTAGTCTGCTTTCAAATGCCCTGATAAAAACATTGACCAAAACTAACTTGGGGGTGGGTTAGGTTTACCTGACTTACGGCACAGTGTATCATCAAGGGAAGCCAAGGCAGGAACTCGGGGCAGGAGCCTGGAGCACAGACCATGGAGGAACACTGCTTACCAGCTTGCTCCCATAGCCCCTGTTCAGTCCGCTTTCTTATATAATACAGGATTATCTGTCCAGGGGTGGCACAATCCACAGTGGACTGGGCCCTCCCACATCACTCAACAACCAAGAAAATACCCCACAGACATGGCAATAGGTTAATCCAAAGGAGACAATTCTTCAATTGAGAGTCCCATTAACAAGGTGTGTCAAGTTAAAAATTAAAGCTAGCACAACTGACCCCTTGTCCACTTGACACACAAACACACTGCTATTAAACTAAAACCTTTCTATTTCTTGTCCCCAAGATAGGACTTTAATTTTAACATCACAACATAAAACAGTACAATGTTAAAAGTCCTAAAAATATCCAAACACTTTAAAAGTTCAGTTTCTCTTAAAATTCTCGAAAAGACCAAAAAAAAAAAAAAAAATTCCCTTCACTGTGGGCTCCTATAAAACCCATAATAAATTACTGTTTTATTTCCAAAAAGAAGATTTGGGCACACTCGGGCAAACCAAAATCCAGCAAGTAGCTCAAGGCTGGACATCTGTGATTCACTCGCAGTCGTCTGGGCTCTGAAGGGCTTAGGCAGCTTCACTTCTCTGACTCCACCATCCACAGCACACACAGCTTGTCTTATAGGCTCAGACCAGCTCCACTACACACCTGCCACTGCCCTTAGTGGTTGTCCTTTGTCCTGGGATCTCTACTGAAACAGACTGCACCTTCACCAATGGGCTCTTCTGGCCTTTCAGGGTACAAAGCCTCAGATTCTCTCCATGACCCCTTCAATCCTGGGGGTCTTCTGTGCATGTCTTCACCAATGGCCTTTCCTGGCTTCTTATAATGTCATGCCTCAGTTGCTCTCCAAGACCCCTTCATGCTTTGAAAACAAGTACCATGTAGGAGACTTTTATACTTCCACCTCCAGCTTGATATGGAGCCACAGGCCCCTGCTAGACCATAGTTTTGCAGGCTGACTGAGGAAATACTTCCTAGAAGGGTGCACCTGGATGATGCTGGTCTCTTCTTAACCACAGCTAATTTTTTCAGCCCAGGTAATCAGCATCAATGATACCAGTAAAGCAAAGGTTTCACTTCAATGGTGCTTATCTCTTGCTGATCAGAAACCATAGATTCTCAATTCAAAATATCACACAAACAGACCTCCCCTTGAAAGTTTATAAGCCAGACCTCCATAATCTATGCTTCTTTGGGCATTATCCTCCAAGTTCTATATAAAAGCTCTCTGAGCTCCAAGCACTTTTCTAGTCTGAACCTCCTAAAACTTCCACAATCCTCTCAGACACATATGGTCAGGTCCATCACATCAACACCCCACTCCTGGTACCAATTTCTTTTCTAGTCTGCTTTCAATTGCTGTGATAAAAATATTGACCAAAGCCAACTTGATGAGGAAAAGGTTTGTTTGGCATCAGAATAGTCCATCAAGGGAAGTCAAGGCAGGAACTCAGGGCAGGAACCTGGAGCACAGACCATATAGGGAAGCTGCTTACTGGTTTGCTCCACCAAGCCCATGCTCATCTTACTTTCTTATATAATCCAGGACCACCTACTCAAGGGTGGTACCTCCCACATTGGGCTAGTTTCTCCCAACTCACTCAACAATCAAGAAAATGCCCCTCAGATATTACCATAGGTCAATCCAATGGACACAATTCCTCAATTGAGGTTCCCTCTAACCAGTGTGCCGAGTTAATAACTAAAACTGCCCTGCACACATGGGAAAGGTAAAAATCCATTGGAAACCTAGTGCATGAGTGGTGAAGTCTAAAGCATTAACCTTGATAATCAGCAGCTTAATTCTTCATTTCAATGAAAAGACAACAAAAGAAGAACACTTCCTCATTTTGGATAAAAGCTTCTGCACAGTAACTGAGCCCTGGAAATAATGCTGAGTTCCCTGGAGACTGTCTCAGTGGATCTGACCCTCTTACAAGTATCTATTTGTCCTTACCTCCACTTATATCTCCCTGGAAATGTTTTCTCTGGATGATTCTGACAACTGTAATGGAATCTGGCTACGTCTAATAACATTATTTATGGAATGATTTTCCTTAAATCAATTCTTTTTTTTTTTTTTTTTTTGAGCCAGGGTCTCCCTGTAGCCCCAGCTGGCCTGGAACTCACTTTGTAGGCAAGGCTGGCCTTGAACTCACAGAGATCCGCCTGCCTCTGCCTCCTCAGTGCTAGGATAAAAGGTGTGCACCACCACACCTGGTTTAAAGATGGTTCTTAGCCACCAGGTGGGTGCTGGGAATCAAACTTGGGTCCTCTGCAAGAGCGGTCAGTGCTCTTAACCACTGAGCCATCTCTCCAACCTCCCCCCACCCAAATTCACTTTTATTCAAGTATACAATCATCTGTTAATGCACACCTATGAATTTCTAAGTGTCATATGCTAAATATATTTGTTTTCAATATATGTGAGAATGTGTACTTTAACATAAGTTCCCTATGTACTCCCTAAATTAATGTGGGAAGTTCTACTGATTTGCAGTCTGTTCTTTGGAGATGCTGCCTCTTTTTGCCCATGAAACACAGTAAAGCTTCTGCGTATTCTCAGCTTCACGCCCTTCTCTGTGATGTTTGACTTAATAGAAGGGAAGGGCTTAATAACCTTTTCTCTATGGAAAGTCTATTGAATTTGCTGGTCCTAAGTAAGCCTGTTATGTGGGGTAATGTTGATATTCAGTAGAGGGTGCTGGAGACAAGTGGAAAAGCATGAAGAAGGAAATCAGAATTTGATTCAGCAAATATTATCAGCTGGTACATACAAACCACATGTAGGCAGAAACTCCTGAGATACAGATGACAGCCCCAGTGCTGAGTATGATGTTGTGAGGGCTATAAATCATTTAGTGATGCAAAAGAGGAAGTGCTCTAAGAATGAGCAGATAGTAGTTGAGAAAGGTGTCAAGTCAACAGACAGACAGAAAGAGACTTTCCGGGCAGGAGATGGGTGTGAAGAAGGGAGGGGAAGCAGGTGAGTTCAGGACATAGCCCAGCATAGCTGTGTGGTGACAGCTGGAACTTGGGGGTGCAAACATGGACCCATGTAGAGGCGACTGGGAGGTAGCATCTCTCTGAGCCTGCATGCGGTTCTATGTTAAAAAACCCCAACCCCCCCCACTCCTTCAACAGTCACTCTCCTATGCCTTTATTATAAATTTGTTTAATCTTTAAACATTTTTGAGATAAACAGGGCCAGCACTGCCCTCCTGGCCTCTCTCCTTTCTTTTCATAAAATAAAGAAGCCAAAGAAAGAGAAATCAGAATCATGCAGTTAGTCCATATTGTGAATTTCTTGTTTCTTTTTTTTCTAACTAATCTTTTGGGCAAACACTACGAGCCCACATGAGGCCAGCTCAGTGACACTATTGTACTCAGGCTAGGAAAGTAGTTGCTGGGCTAGCAGGACCTAGGTTCATTCTCAGATGGAACATGCACTGGACCTTCCTGTGTGCTATACTGGGCACTAGCAGGTAACACCTGGGTCAACTTAAGGAAACCTGCTTTTGGGACTGGCCTTTAAGGTGCAATGACTACACTGTAAGCTTTGGTTGGTGTCACCTGGGTCTTTCTCCTTTTTGAATGCCCAGCCTGGAGCCTGACATGTGGAAGGATGTGTAGGCTCCATGTTAAAATTAAAACTATTTAAAAATTCTAAAATCTAACTTCATTAGTCTCCCTAAGCCTAACAGGTTCAGCACATCTGCTCATTTTAATACTACACTATGGGGAGTTTATGTTCCCTAAAATGAGTCAAACCTTAACCTTCCTATTAGCACTGTGGGATTTGAAGTCCTAGTTTTTTTTAAAAAAATCAAATACAGCATCCTGAAAAATATTTAGACCCAGGTGAGCCAAAGCCACCTGGAGGCCCTGTCTTCCAGTGGCACGAGCACAGCTGGAAAACCCCACCTGGGGCCTGACCATCATGCACAGTGGCATGGGCAGAGGTGGCCAGACAGATAGCAGGCCGACAGGGTAGTGGCCAAGGGAGCAAGGGAGATGGCAAACCTGCCACAACTCCAGTCCCTTGACACACAGCCAACCTAGAGGAACTGGTCAGCAGGGAAGCAGAGTGACTGAGAAGGCAGGAACTCAGTGACAAACTGACCTGGTTGTTACCTATCTGGTTTTGGGAGAACCTTCAGAATAGAAAGGGAAGAGTGGGTGGTGTGCAGTGGCATACAGGGGTGGGCCCCAACTCCACCTTAGCCCCCATCCCAGCTCCCACCAGGGTGCAGACGTGGATCAGGTGACCCCAGACTCAGTGCAGGCATGGATCAGCAGCCCCGAAGTCCTGTCATGGGCCACAGCTCCACCTCAGTTCCCATTATGGCTTCTGGTGGAGCGTGGCAAAGTACAGGACTGGGTCCAGCTCCATCTCAACTCCTGTCTTGGCTCCCAACAGGGAGCAGGTGAGTCCCATTGCAGAGACTCAGATCAGCAGCACGGAGGCCAAATCAAAGTTCACACACACACACACACACACACACACACACACACAGAAGGTAATAGAGGAGACAGCAAATGTGCCACTCTGGTTGATACTTGGACCAGCCAGTCCTCCATATAAACATTTGAGATTAGCACCAGAATACAAGCAACAAAACAAACCCACATGCCAAAAACACAAAGAAAAAACAACATGGGAAAAGCTCATAATAAATCCACACTGAATTCTACCAGTCCTATAGAAGATCCCTACAATGAGATCTCCCTAGAAAGAGCCTAGAAAGTGGATCTTAGAAGAACAACCATAGAAATATTCAAAGAAATCAAAGAATATAAAGAACAAATAAGAGAACTAAAGGGAGAGAATGACAAACTCCAGAAGGAAGTGGAAGCATTGAAAATATCCCACACTAGAATTAAAAAGGAAACTGACCAGTGAAGCAAGGAGCTACAAGAAGAGAATGACAAGCTCCAAAAGGAAGTGGAAATACTAAAGAAATCACAGGATGAAATGAAAAAGGAAATTGAACACTCATCCAATCAACAGAAAAGGATGGGAGAAAGCCTCAGAAGCAGAATGGATGAAGCAGAAAAAAGAATATCAGACCTGGAAGATAACATGGAACAACTAGAATGCTCAAGTAAAGATTATGAAAAATTACAAAAAAAAAACACAAGAGTGGAACAACCAGGAAATGTAGGACACTATGAAAAGACCAAACCTCCACAACATACGGGAAGGAGAATACCCCCAAACTGAAAAAAGACAAACCTATACAAATACAAGAAGCACATAGAACACCAAATAGACAAGATCAAAAAAGAAATTCCCCACACCATATCATAGTTAAAATGCTAGCTGCTCAAAACAAAGACAAAATTCTGAAGACCACAAGAGAAAAACAGCAAGTTAACATATAAGGGGAAACCCATCAGAATTATAGCTGATTTCTCAATGCAAGCTATGAGAGCCAGAAGAACATGGACCAAAGTATTCCCAGAGCTAAATGACTTTAGATGCCAATCCAGATTACTATACCCAGCAAAAATGTCAATTATAGTTGAAAGAGAGAGAAAAATCATTCCATACATAAACAAAATAAAATAATACATGTCAAGAAAACCAACACTTCAGAAAATACTCAAAGCAATTCAAAGAACAGAGGAAAGGAGCAACTATCCCAAGAAACTAAAGAGAAGTTAATAAAAGCATAAACACAAACCTAGACAAATGCAAACAAAAAATAAGGTGAAAGGAAGCAACACATATCTCTCAATAATAATATTAAATATTAATGGTCTAAACTCCCCAATCAAAAGACATAGACTAAGAGAATGGATTAGAAAACAGAATATATCTATATGCTGTCTATAAGACACCCATCTTATCCTCAAGGACAGGCACCAACTTAAACTGAAAGGATAGGAAAAATATTCCAAGCAAATGGTACCAAAAAGCAAGCAGGAGTTACTATTCTATTATCATAATAATAGATCTCAGAGTAAAATTAATCAGAAGAGACAAAGAAGGCTATTACATCCATATCAAAGGAACAATTAACCATGAGGATTTCACAATCATAAATGTTTATGCACCAAACTCAGGTACACTTGACTTTATAAACAAAATTCTGCAGGACCTCAAGGCACAGATTAATCTCAGCACACTAGTACTGGGGGACTTCAATACCCTACTAAGCCCTTTGGAAGCTCAACTGGACAAAGAATAAACAGGAGACATCTGAACTGAATAATATAATACCCCAAATGGACTTCACAGATATCTACTGAATATTCCACCCAAACACCAGAAAATATACTTTCTTTTTTTATCTTTGTGTTTTATTTCACTTAATATGATTTCTTTTTTTACTCTCTTTTATTTCATTTTTTAATAATAAGTAATAAGTTGTGAGTACAAGCATCCTTCATGTAAAACCAATTTGCAAGCAGTTGTGGCCAAACCCACACAGTCCAAGGCTCCCACCATCCAGCTGGAGGGGCTTGTATGTACATTCAAGTTGACCAAATAAGTGTCCAGTCTATATTGCTGTAGTTTCACCATTCATCCCAATCGCAGTCCTTACATTCTACCATGCCCCCTCTTCCTCAGATTGTTTGCTAGGCTTAGAAAAGGGGCACAGGTGGACAAGAAGCAAAACAGTCTACTTTCTCTGGAGCTGTCATTTTGGACTCTGATCAGTTCTGGCTGTTTCCTTTCATGGACTGACAGTTTGTCCAGGAGTAACCTTTCAATCCTACTAATGAAGCACAAGCAATTAGATATATAGGTATTTAGATAGTACTGATTATTATGATAGGTTACTTTGGTATAGACACAGATGCTTGAATGGTATGCTTATCCATGAATCACCAACTTAACAGCTGAGAAAGAAAAGATACAGCTTTGCATTGTGTAGGATGTACCAGGAAGATCTTCTGTAAAAGATGACTAGGTCTTACTGTGGCTTATAACATCTCCTAACCACTAGAGGATGTAAGCTTGTGGCATCAGCCGCAAGTTATTCCTCCAAAGAAAGAGCTAATAGCCAATTAGATTTGGGATATAGAGACATATGACTGCCACTGCTGCACAGTATTTCCAGGCAGGTGAGGTGTAGCTGGTGCTGACAGAGAAGTCTTGCTTGACTCAAGGAGAAAATATACTTTCTACTCAGCACCCTATGGAACATTCTCCAAAATTGACCACATACTTGGACACAAAAGAAACCTCAACAAATACAAAAGGATTTAAATAATTTCATGCATTCTATCAGACCACAGTTCAATAAAGCACAGTATCAACACCAGAATAAGCCCTACTATATATAAGAACACATGGAGACTAAACAACACACTCCTGAATAATGAATGGGTCAGGGAAGAAATAAAGAATGAAATGAAAGTATTCCTAGAACTAAAAAAAAAAAGACAATACAACACAACAAAACCTGTGAGATACTTTAAGATACCTTAAGTCCTAAGAGAGAAATTTATAGCTTTAACTGCCTGCCTACATTAAAAAAACAGAAAGGGAACAAATAAACGATCTAACACTGCAGCTGAAAACACTTGAGAAACAACAACAAATGAACCCTAAACTCAACAGACAGGGAGAAATAACAGAATCAGAGCAGAAATCAATGAAATAGAAACAAAGAAAACAATACAAAGAATCAATGAATCCAAAAGGTTCTTTGAAAGAATATAGACAGACCTCTAGCCCAGTTGACCAAAAGAAAGAAAGAGCAACTCCAAATCAATAGTATTCGTGATGAAAAGGGAAACATCACAATAGACAAGGAAAATATCCCAGCAATCATATGAGAATACTTCAAAAGCCTATACTCAACTAAATTTGAAAACCTAAGAGAAATGGATGAATAGCTGAAATCCTGGAAAACAACGAAGCTTAACCAAGAAGAGATCAACAGCTTAAACAGACCCATAATAGTTGAGGAAATTGAAAATGTAATAAATCTTCCAACTAAAAAAAATGCCCAGATGGTTTCACAGGAAAATTCTATAAAACATTTAAAGAGGTCTTACAACCATTATTACTCAAACTGTTCAGAAGGATACAAACAGAGGGAACTCTCCCAAATTCTTTCTATGAAGCCAGCATCACTCTAATTACCAAAACTGGGAAAAGATACAACCAAAACAGAAAACTATAGACCCATCTCATTAATGAACATAGATATAAAAATTCTCAACAAAATACTTGGAAATCACATACAGACCCACATCAGAAAGATCATCTACCATGACCAAGTTGGATTCATACCAGAAATGCAGGGATGGTTCAACATACATAAATCAATAAATATCATAAAACACATAAAGGGACTGAAAGACAAAAACCACACTATCATCTCAATTGATGCAGAAAAAAACATTTGACAGGATCCAGCATCCCTTCACGTTTAAAGTTCTAGAGAGAGTTCGACTGGAGGTAACATTTCTCAACATAATCAAAGCCATATACAACAAACCCACTGTTAACATCATCCTAAATGGAGAAAAATTAGAAGCATTCCCCTTAAAGGCCGTAACCCAGCAAGGCTGCCCCCTATTGCCACTCCTCTTCAATATAGTTCTTGAAACACTTGCTAGAGCAATAAGGGAAGAAAGGAAAATTAAAGGAATACTAATTGGAAAAGAGGAAGTTAAACTATCACTTTTTACAGATGGTATGATTGTTTACCTAAGAGATGCCAAAAACTCCACCAGAAAACTCCTAGAAACAAGAGTTTCAGTAAATGGTGGGCTACAAAATTCACCTAGAAAAATCAGTAGCCTTTCTTTACACCAACAACAAGCAACTGGAGAAGGAATATAAGGAGTCCTTCCCACTCACAATAGCATCAAAAACAATAAAATATCTGGGAGCAAACATAACCAAAGATACCAAAGATCTCTACAAGAAAAATTTAAACTCCTGAAGAAAGAGATTGAAGGCATCAGAAGATGGAAAGCTCTCCCATGTTCATGGATTAGGAAAATTAATATAGTAAAAATATCCATTCTACCCAAATTAATAAACAGATTCAATGCAATCTCAATTAAAATCCCCATGAGTTTCTTCACAGACTTGGAAAAAAATCCTTAAATTCACATGGAAAAAGAAAAGACCATGAAAAGCTAAAGCAAACCTGAGCAAAGCTGGGGGATCATTTTACCAGACTTCAAAATATATTACAGAGCTATAGTCATAAAGATATCCTGGTACTGGTACAAAAACAGACCCATTGACCAATGGAACAAAATTGAAGATCCAAACTTGAGCTCATACAATTTCAGCCACCTCAAATCTGACAAAGGGCCTAAGAAGACTCAATGGAGGAAAGACAGCATCTTCAGCAAATGGTGCTGGAATAAAATTAAACTCCTACATCTCACCCTGCACAAAAATCAACTCCAAATGGATCAAAGACCTCAACATGAAACCTGAAATTCTGAAGGTGATTGAAGAAAACATTGGCAGCAACCTACAAGACATAGGTGTAGGAGAAGACTTTCTAAGTTATTTTTTAATTTTTATTTATTTTTTAAACATTTTTTAATTTTATTTATTTCTGTATGTGTATGAATGTACTGTCTGCATGCAAATTTGTGCACCCATGTCATGCAATGCCGTGGAGGTCAGAAGAGGGTGTCGATTCCCCTGGAACTGGAGTTCTCCTAGAATTGGAGTTTCAGATGGTTCTCGGCCACCATGTGGGTGCTGGGGATCGAACCCTGGTCCTCTGTAAGAGCGGTTGGTGCTCTTAACCGCTAGGCCATCTCTCCAGCCCAATTTTTATTTATTTTTATGTGTATGAATGTACTGTCTGCATGTAGGTTTGTGCACCCATGTTATGCAATGCTGCAGAGGTCAGAAGACGATGTCGGATTCCCCTGGAACTGGAGTGGAGAAGACTTTCTAAATCAGACAGCAGCTGCACAGGAAATAAGGTCAACAATTAACAAGTGGGACCTCATTAAACTCAAAAGCTTCTCTCCATCAAAAGAAACAATCAATGAAAGCCCACAGAGTGGGAGGAAACCTTCAGCAGTGATACATCTGACAGAGCATTAACATCCACAATATGTAAACTACTCAAAAAACAAAGGAGCAAGAAAACAAATGACTCACTCAAAAGATGAAATAAAGCACTGAACAAAGACTTCACCAGTGAGGAAGAAAAGATGGCTGAAAAACATTTTAAAAAGTGTTCAACATCACTAATAATTAAGGAAACGCAAATTAAAACTATTTTAAGATATCATCTCACTCTAATAAGACTGGCTAGGATCAAGAAAACAAAAGACACCAAATGCTGGAGAGGTTGTAGGGAAAGGGGAACATTCATCGACTATTTTGGTGGGAATGTAAACTCATACAACCACTATGGAAAGCAGTGTGGAGAACCCTTAAAAGACTCAAAATGAGCCTACCACCTGACCCAGTCAGTATATACCCACAAGACTCATCCTACCACAGACATACATGCACATCCGTGTTTATCGCAGCTCTCTTCACAATACCAAAGAGCTGGAAGCAACCCAAATGCCCCTCAACAGAGGAGTGGATAATGAAAATGTGGTACATCTACACAATGGAGTTCTATGCTGTGGTAAAGAAAGATGACATCATGAATTTTGCAGGTAAATGGATGGAATTTAAGGCCATTATGCTAAGTGAAGTAACACTGTCCCAGAAAAACAAATGACAAATGGTATACCTAATTTGTGGATGCTAGCACCAAATTCCTATTTGAAAGGCAAGCTGAGCAATGTTCATGTTATATTTATTTTAATCTGAAAGCTACTGTGCTGTTATAATGTGAATCCCTTAACAGGCTCTAGAATTAACTGACCACTTATTTTCAGATTTTGTAATTTTGGTATTGGGTGGAGGGTATGTATTCATATTTTAGAGTAATATAAAATTAAAAGGAAAAATGTAAATTCCAAACATGTTCTGGAATTAACATACAGTTTATTTTCAGTGGTCATAATTTGGGTATATATGTGATGTTTATGTAAGCATATTTTGGAGCAATACAAATGGGAGGGAACAACAACAACAAAAGGACTGGGTGAAAGAACTGACTGAAACAGTTAACTTCTGCCTCAAACAATAACCTCTGCAGAGAAAAACTCTAAAAAGACTGAGAAAAAGATGCAAGACAAGTATGGGAGAATGCATGAACTGGGGTGGGGGAACATGGAAATAGGAATGAGTCTAAATTGGACTGAGAAATGTATGAAATACACAAAACATCAATAAAAATATTTTATGAAAAAAATATTTAAGTAAGCTGAGCATATAGTCTTATTTGAGAGGATGAAGGGCTACTTGTGAGTTTGGGACCAGTCTGAGCTGCTTAGGGAGTTCCAGGTTAACCTGGTCTACAGAGTAATATCTTATCTTAAAAAAAATTAAGAAAGAAATTACCTAAACAGACTGCCTGTTGGTGAGTTGTTTTTCTCTGTGAAGATCAATCTGTTGACACTACCAGAACTGGATGTGAGAAATGACCTTGAGTAGAAGTTATCATTGTTTCTGTGGGACAGCGAGGGCACCCCATCTCCCCAGGGATTCATACTGTGGTGTTCTGAATGCACCAGGGCTCCTTTTTCTGCAGGGTTTCACTGGAGAGAGAAATGCTTTGTGGCTCATGACAAGATCATGGCAGAATATTTTGTGCATGCTGTGATTTGTATTGCTCATTTGTGCACAGGGCATAAAAGTGCACTTTTATCAGGAACATTTGTGAATATATAACAGCACTGAAGACATATGGCCACTAAATAATTCACGGTTATCTGTCTTCTCAGCAGATTCCGTATACACCTACCATGTTTTAATGCCTAGTTTGCTCAGAAACAATATTCTTTATGACTCTTCCAATATAAAAATGTTTACTGACTGGCAGCCGTGTATGGATACCATGGGACTGAGCTAGAAGGAACAGGAAGATCCCTGTTTTCTCCGCCTCTTTCTTTTCTTTCCCCCACCAATTTCTCCAGCTAGCTCCCGACCTTACCACAGAGAGTGCCTGTCCTGAAAGGAAGTGTGAACATCTGACTGTCTGGCCTAGAAGTTGGAAGTCACCGACCAAGCTGCCCCTCTTCTCTTTCCAGTTGTATCTCCATTTACAGCCCCAAGGAGAATCCAAATGCATTCAACACTGCAGCATCCTTCCAGAATGTGGGGAATTTCCTGGGGGATCTTCACCGGCTCCTTTGCAATGGGCTCTGCGTATGCAGTTGTCACACTGCTGATATCCTCTGTCTTTGTGTGGAAAGCTGGGACTGTCCGGAACAGCCAACAGGCCTGTTTCTGAGGACAAATAACCTCCTCAACAGTGAATGATAAGAGATCCGCACTGCTGAGCCCATCCTGGCTCTGGGTGATCCCAGGAGCCATTGGGTCACTAACAGAGTGGCAGAGGAAGCCAGGTTCTTGTCCGGAGTCAAGTCTTGCACTGTTGACAAATGTCTTTCTGGAGGCAGCCTTAGAAAAAGTGGCACCTAAGGGAAGTAGTGGGCATGGAACAGCAGGGCTGGCCATGCTGGGGTGAAGAGGAAGAACTAAACCTCCATGTTCAAGAATGTGACAGCACTGATTACGTGATAAAGTAGGGCACAGCACAAAACAGGATGATGATCACTATGGGGTCAGGAGTGTCCCAGCTCTGAAGGGAACCCATAAGCTGTGCAGAAATGATCGGTGCCACAGAGGCTTTACTATCACTCTTTAATAGAAGCTGTGGTGCAGACCATCTGCTGTTTAGACTAGGACAGTCACAGTGACGATGGGCATGCCGACTGAAGGTGTAGCATGCATCAAGGCTTCCATGGGCACCTCTGCATTTGAATCCACCCTGTAAGTCAGATCACTCATGTTCTCACTTTACACAGAAGGAAACTGAGGTGTAGGGAAGCAAATGACCTCCCAAGTTCACTCTGGGTCCCATACCAGTACTAATGGGCACAATAATAATTGTGAACTCATATGCCTCCGTTGCCCTAACAATTTTCATGAATCATCTCAGACAGTTTGTACAAAGATCCTAGAAGATAGATACTGTTAGTTTCCTAATTGTACTACTGTAAAGAATTTCAGGCAATTAAGGTTAATCAACTTGACTATAGCCATGCAGCTAAGATACTTCAGGGCTGAGACTCCAAACCAGGCTTTCCTGTGTTGTGACAGCCCACACTTGGTGGACATCAGAGCTCTCCACAGGCTGGTATGAATGGAAGGTGGGGTCAAGAAGTGAGCAGGTTGATGAGGAAAGGAAATGGTTCTAGAGAACAAAATCCTGCCAGAAGTTAGGACACATCCAGAAGAAGTAACACAGAGATGAGTAAGGAGCATGGGAAGATGTTCTTCCATAGTGATGGGGCTAGTGTGTGGCCCTTGGTGGCTTTAATGGGCCCTACAGACTGGCTGTGGACAAGGCAGGTACACACACTCTGGACATCTTGTCCACACCGAAGTCATCTCCTCAGGTCGTGCCTTCAGGCCCTGGAAATGGGATTTGACTCAGAACTCATAGCTTCCTGGAGAAAGTTACAAGAAAGAATGTTCCATGGTCCTCCACCTTGCATAAGCCTACCCCTGAAAACAAACTAGAAGGGTCTAGGAGAGCAAACCCCTCGAGAAACAAAGCCTTCTGCCTCAGCAACTGAAGGGACTGTTGTTGAAAAAGACCCAAGGGAAGCTGGGTGTGGTGGCGCACGCCTTTAATCCTAGCACTTGGGAGGCAGAGGCAGGCAGATCTTTGTGAGTTCAAGGCCAGCCTGGTCTACAGAGTGAGTTCCAGGACAGCTGGGACTACAGGGAGACCCTGTTTCGAAAAGACAAAAAAAAAAAAAAAAAAAAAAAGACCCAAGGGAAGCCCATGTTTTACTCCATATAAAGAACGACTTCTAGATCTTTACAGAATCTATTTCCTGGAAAGATGTTTTACCAAAAGAAGTCAACTTAAATCACAGGAAAATCTACAGAGGCCTTGCTGCAGGCCAGGTGCTGTTCTGAATAGATGATTACACACAGGTGCATATGACAATGAGCAGACAGTTCCATGATGCCACTTCCCACAGGGAGTCCGAGGCACAGAATAGTCTAGAGACATGATGATCTGGATGGAAGATGAACTTTGAAGGCTGGGAGCGGCAGCATTAAGTGGCTGTTTGGAGTTTGGTGTCCTTCGGACTCAGCACCCTGGCTTTCAAAAACTGAACAGAACATGTTTAACTTCTTTCATCTGGTTTCCCTCTCCGCACTTTGGGAACAGGCGTTCTTAGTGCCAGTTCACACAGTACAGACACTCAGTGATAGGACAAACCAGAAGCTGAACCCAAATACTCTACTCAGGTGTGCTTTTCCCTCTGTGACCTGACACAGGTCACACCATCTTTCAATGTGGAATGGTTTCATATTTTCTTTTTGAAACATGAGATTGCACCCTGATCACATCTCATTTGCCAGGGCATTGTATGCCTAACATGAACACAATAGTGATGTAACTCTTTCTCTTCAGTTGCAGGCTCTAAACATCTCCCCCAAATCCATTCTTTGTCCAACTCTTTTCACCATTATCTTTTTAAAACTTTACAGTTTATAGATTATTGCCCAAGGCTCATCTTTGCCAAAATGAACATTGCCCAAAATTATACATTCTGACCTCGAAATAATGCTCTTTCTGCATCTATTTACACCAAGAGGGCATGAGCAGTTCCCTTCTCCTGCCTCTCCCAGCAAAAATGGTTTTGCAGGGCACCCTGCCACAGGCTGCAGCCTAGCAGGCACCACCGCCCTCTCCTCCTGTGGGCTCCTCTCATTACCAGGCTTCCTCTTTGCCTTGGCCTTCCTGTGCTGCATGTCACAGTGTTCCTGGAGTCCCCCTCTGAGGGCAGAACCACATTCAGGAGGTTATATACGCACAGCCTGCTGGTTTATACTTCCAATAGACACCTTTTTTTTTTTTTTATCTGTGCAACGTATAGTCAGCCCTCAGTGAAGCATGGAACTCATGCAGTCCTTAAGCAGGGCCAGCTGGGTAACAAGGACTCAGATCTGAAGAATCAGCTCTTTACTCTGAAACTCTCATCACCAGATCTGTTCTCAGCCAGCAAGGAGATTTGGTTATTAAAACAGTAATTATTCCTCTTAACAAGTCTTGTCACTTGACCAAATTTACCAAGCTGCATGAGCTCTCAATGCTGGAAACAGGCCTGTTTGTCTTCCTTTCTTGGCGTGCCTTCCTGTCTGCAGGTTAGGACTTCCTGTGGCAGTGTGAGCAGGATGTGTGAATGTAAGTTGTCCTGTGTGTCTCAGTTTGTGTTCTCCCGGAACCAGGAGGGAAACGAATTTTCTCCTAAACAGTGAATGTGAATGGCTTTTATCAGAATCAGCGACTCCCGGTGCCCTGGGGAGAAATAATAAAAATAATTCATCCATTTTGTGCAAAATAGTTTAGCAGAATGACTTCAAAACGCTCTTTTCTCCTTGCTGGGCAGGAGGGGATGTTGAAAGGACTGGTTTTTATTAGTGACGAATGACTTCACAAACGGAAGTCCAGGCAGTGTAAAAGGATGCACACACCTAGCTCGGTGGAGAAAGGTATGTTTTGGGGCTGCCAGAGGCAGGCACCAGAGTCGCAGTCTCAGCAGGGCGTGCACATCTCCATACACGTCAACGATCATGGTCTTTACATACACACTTCGGCAAGTCAGAAAGCCACAAGTCAATGAGTGGCCCTTCAAGTTAGGTCCATACCACAGACAGTCCAGAGGGTCTTCTGAGGTACGCACTTCAGCAAGTCAGAAAGCCACAAGTCAATGAGTGGCCCTTCAAGTTAGGTCCATACCACAGACAGTCCAGAGGGTCTTCTGAGGTACGCACTTCAGCAAGTCAGAAAGCCACAAGTCAATGAGTGGCCCTTCAAGTTAGGTCCATACCACAGACAGTCCAGAGGGTCTTCTGAGGTGCACACTTCAGCAAGTCAGAAAGCCACAAGTCAATGAGTGGCCCTTCAAGTTAGGTCCATACCACAGACAGTCCAGAGGGTCTTCTGAGGTACGCACTTCAGCAAGTCAGAAAGCCACAAGTCAATGAGTGGCCCTTCAAGTTAGGTCCATACCACAGACAGTCCAGAGGGTCTTCTGAGGTACGCACTTCAGCAAGTCAGAAAGCCACAAGTCAATGAGTGGCCCTTCAAGTTAGGTCCATACCACAGACAGTCCAGAGGGTCTTCTGAGGTACGCACTTCAGCAAGTCAGAAAGCCACAAGTCAATGAGTGGCCCTTCAAGTTAGGTCCATACCACAGACAGTCCAGAGGGTCTTCTGAGGTACGCACTTCAGCAAGTCAGAAAGCCACAAGTCAATGAGTGGCCCTTCAAGTTAGGTCCATACCACAGACAGTCCAGAGAGTCTTCTGAGGTGGAGCGACTGAGTCAGAGAAAGCAATGATTGCTAAGGTTCTCATGGGCCTTGCATCCAGTGATCTGGACAACCCAGCTAAATTGCCCTTCTTTCACAGCAGCTTTGCCCTAGGGCAGCTGCACCAAGCAGGTTCTTTTCCGTGGAAGAGTCACTGGGGTTCTTAAGCCAGACTCCCTGCTTCTCCCAGGCCTCAGTCCTCACTCCCTGCTTCTCACAGGCCTCAGTCCTCACTCCCTGCTTCTCACAGGCCTCAGTCCTCACTCCCTGCTTCTCACAGGCCTCAGTCCTCACTCCCTGCTTCTCCCAGGCCTCAGTCCTCACTCCCTGCTTCTCACAGGCCTCAGTCCTGACTCCTTGCTTCTCCCAGGCTTCAGTCCTGACTCTCTTCCTGCCCACCACATCTTAGCTGACATACAAGTGTTGAGAATCTCTGCTAAAATGTTACCTGTAATAAGATATGACTCTCTGGGTGTTTTCACTTTAATAAATGATGCTTTCAGTCCAAATAACAATTAAAATTGACACCTATTGGGGATGTGCGGCTTGCTGCCTGTCATAGACCATCTCATTAATCTACAGAAACACTGAAAAGAGGCTGCTAGGTTCCTGGAGCGGTGATGCCAGAAAACTCAAATCCAAACTCTTGGCCAAACTGCAGCTGTGGAAGGTCAGGCTGCCCGCCAGGAGAGGAGGACCATGGGGGTGCCTGGGCCTGCCTGGTCCACCTGCTGCTGGGCTGTTCTCCACTCTCCTATGAGTTCAATTCAAATGATTTTAGTATGATGATCAACTGCTGCTGTCATCAGCTGATCTGAATCACTGGGGCCTGCACAGGGCCAGCAATTCTGCAGGGTTCTAGTGCATGTGTCCCACCCCAGAAAGCTGCCTTGAAAGTTCCCATGAGACTGCAGTCAAGACTGCACTGCTGGGTGCCTCCATGCTGGGGACTTTATCTAAATCATTGCAATGGTGTTGGTGTATTCCCATGTTACTAAGGAGCTTGTTGAAGAACTTATCTGTTCTAGAAAATGATAATCATATCCCTTAAATGAAACAGTGCAGGCAAACCACTTGCATCAAGCTATTAAAAAACTTTTTTGACTAACTTCCCTTTTCTCCCTATTTTGTGCCCCATTCTGCACTAAACTTGGTGTGAAATGAGCTAAGTAATGGTAACAGTAATAATGAATGTTTGACCTTCTAGGGAGGTTAGGAGCTATCTAAAGTCATCACACACACACACACACACACGCACACACACACACACACACACAGATCCCCTATTTCCAGGTCTGTTTCAACCAGCTCTTATTCTGTTATCTACTCCCAACGTTAGGAGCTATCGAAAGTCATCACACACACACACACACACACACACACACACACACACACACACACAGGCCTGTTTCAACCAGCTCCTATTCT
>VZQC01013995.1:956246-984015 GCA_009823505.1 Rhizomys pruinosus | reverse complement strand
AAAAAAAGAAATGTATCAATAATAATGTTAGCAAAGATGAAGATTCCTTCTTCATATGGTCATGTCTCATCTCCCATGAGATCAAGCAAAATTATCTAATCTCACCTCAGTGCAATGATATGGTCCTTGGCCATGGGTAATACCAGTCCACAGGTAAATTAGCATGGGGCAAAAGTAGAATGTGCAGGCCTTTTATCAGTGTTTACCAAATGAATCTGCAGCAATGAAGATGGTGAATTGGAATGAAATAAGCTATTGATTGAAAGTAGCTGCTGAGCTGACCAGCAATCGTCATGGGCCTTGCTTGCTGGGGTGCACCTTGAAGGTCCTAGACATGGTGCCAATGCACAATGGTTTTGTCCCTGAACCCTGACGTTGCTAATGGGTCCTCAAGGACCTCCACCCTAGAAGTGGGCCTGTAGGCTGGCCACTCCCTCTTGTAGATTCAGAGAGTTCAATTTTCACATGACTTCAAACCAGGATTTCTGCTACCTTACATATAGCATGTTTACTTTTAAGTACATACTTCATTTTGTTCTTCTATGGAAATACATACTCACTGTAGAAAATTTAGAAAAATGCACATTTACAGAAGGCAATAAAATTAGAGATCACTCGTAATCTTATATCCTATGACTACTATTTTATAACTACTAATATTCCACTGTGTACATTTAATAAGGTATATATATATATATGTATTTAAAATGTACAACTAATAAAATGTATACTTAAATGTACACATGCATAGCCATACATATTAGCTATTTAATTAGAAAAGCAATAAATGACTTGCTTTTTCCACTCTACAATGAATGCTTTTCATGACATTTAATGCTACAACATATAGATTTACCATAATTTCTTGTACCAAGCTTTTTAATTATTTACAATGTTTAATATTAATATTTTAAGGTAATAATGCTTATAGCCAGATATGCTATTTTTGTTTTGTATAACTGCCTAAAAATAAAATTTCTGGGCTAAAAGTTTTGGGAGAGATCTGCCCCAGTTGTGCTCTATAAAATGATGTCCCTGTATGATCCCAGAAACATGAGAGTTCACCCACAGCGTTAGACGCAGCTGAGCTGATAGTTGGCTTCATTTCCCTCTGTATACACTCTTGCCGAACAAAAGCATCTTAGTGTGGTGCTACTGTCCACTAGAGATTTCTCTTTGCTGAACTCCCTCTTGTGTGCTTTGTCCTTCCCACTGAAATACTTGTTCTGTCACATTTTGTTTCTGTAGTTCTGTATCCAGAAAATTAAGCTGTTGACTGTCATATATACTATAAATATCTCCAATTTGGACTTGCACTTTTCATTTGATTTGACGTATATATGATATATACTGATACAGATATATAGATATAGATATAGATATATAGACACAGATACAGATATAGATATAGAAATGTAGAGATGATTTAGAGATATAGATATAGATACAGATGCAGATATAGATATAGATATAGAGATAGATATAGATATAGAGATAGATATAGAGATATAGAGATACAGAGATACACAGATACAGTTATAGATATAGATAGAGATTGAGACAGATACAGATATAGATACAGATATATATGTAGATATATCATATGTGTGTGTGCTCCTGTACACATATATGCATCCATGTGGAGGTCAGAGGTTGGCACAAAGTGTCATCCTTGGTTTGTTGCTCTCCACCTTATGCTTCGAGGCAGGGTGACTTGCTGAAACCACAGCTCCCAGATTTAACTTGTCCAGGAGCCACCTTCCTCCCAGGATCTCCAGCCCTGCCTCCCAAGTGCTGAGACTACGGGTCACACCTGCTTGGTATTTGCATGGGTGCTGAGCATCTGAACTCAAGACTCTTCTGATTCCACAGCAAGTACCCTACTCACTGAGTCGACAGCCCCTTTGCCCATTTGAAATGTGTTACATTTTGTTTTCTTGTACTGGGTAAAGTGGTTAGTATAGACATTTTCAAGTTTTATGTGTTTAATTTTTCTCCCTTCTAGAAAATCCATATATTTCTTTAATGATAATATATGCCTTCTTTTAGTAGTTGTCCGGTTTTATTTATGGGGTATTGTAGGGGGTAGATTTCTTTTCCAGATGGTAAGCTATTTTTCTTAGCAACCAGTGATCTTTGCTTGTGGATTTAAAACACACACATGCATGCTCATGTGCACATGCACACACACACATATATGTTTCTATATGTATGTCTGTATATTTGTATATGTATGTGTGTGTACCGGGTTTCCTATTGTTCACTTGGCTTTTAATCTCCACTGTTTAAATTATTTCAGCTTTGTAGTTCATCTTAATATCTATCACTCTCCTACAACTCATCCTCATTTTAAGAAGCTCCAAAGCTATTTATAACATTCATATTTATAATTCTAAATGAATTGAAATAACTTAGCTGTGTTTCAAACAGAAAATAACTTGGGAATTATGCCTGTCCATTTATTTAAGTCATTTTATGGCCCTCAGTAAAATTTTATAGTTGTCTTCGCATTAGACTTACAAATTTCTTTTTAAGTGTCTTTTGAACTATTTTCTACTTTAGGGTTCTGTAATTAATGGGGACTTGGTTGCGCATATGCATCTGGATCTCACCTTCTTTACTCTCTGTGTTTCTGAAATAAAATGCTGAGCTGACATGTAATCAGGACTGAAGGGAGCAAGATTCACTGAAGCATCACAGCCATCCAGTCCGTCTCACATATAGGGACCCAGAGCTGTGTATCACTGTCTTCTTCAATCGCTCTCTGCCTGATTTTGGAAGACAAGAGTCTCTAAGTGAGCCTGGAGTTTGCCAATTTAGTTAGACTGTCTAGCCAGAAAGCCCCAGAGATCCCTCTCTCTATTCCTCCCCAGCACTGAGATTTTAGACAGACCCCATTTTTTAGGTGGGTTCTAGGGGATTAAATTCAAATCCTTGTGCTTGTTCAGCAAGTGTTTTACAGACTAAGCTACCTCCCCAGACCTCAACGGATATATTTGGAGCCACAGAACAAATGAAGTTGGCTGGTCAGAAGGTCCAACTTCTCAGATATGCATCCAGAGAGCATTAGAGGGTAGCAATGCTGCTGTATCTTGGCAGTTCCTTCACAGCCACTGATATCCCAGGGCAGATCCATGCACCAAGTCAATGGTCATCATGATCATTAATCTCAACCTTATTTCACTAGCTATCAAGATAAAAAGTAAAACATGTAGTCAAGAGAAGGGTTTGGTCTAGAGGAGTGTGATGGACGAGTGCTAAGTGGCTGTGCACACCCGTGCTCACCACCCCCAATGATAGATCCTGCTATTTCTTTTTTTTTATTATATATATAATATATATATATATTATAATATATAATATATAAGTCTACCATAGGGAGGGGGACTTGCTCATTACCCTGTCTCCTACTTTCACTTTTAGTTGTTACTAATTTGATGATATTCATTTGATTTATTTTCATCATCTTTTACTTCAAGGACCATATCTGCAGCCATCTCATCTCAGTCACTTGGAAATTGCACCTGCAAATGTTCAATAGTCAAACAGAAGAACTCACTGGGTTTTACGGAAACAAGTGACTTTTAGACATGCAAATGAAGGTTGGCATTTCTGTTTCCCAGAAGCCACTAGAAATAAAACAAGTGCAGCTTGAGAAACTTACTTAGGAAGACTGGGCTCGCACGAAGTGCAAGTGAGAAGTCTTCAAAGGAAGAGTGTGCACATTGAAACAGACACTGGAGTGTCCTCACATCCACAAGTGCCCAGGAAGAAGGAATGCAGGAGAATCGGTTTGCCTGGCTTATATAACCAACCCTGACAAGACACCTCTGGTTTCTGGCTCTTCAGCTGACTCACTAAGGGGCTGGAACAAGTCATTCTATTAATTGGTTCTCATTTTCTTCACTGCTAAAGTGAACAGATTTTATTATTGTTGAATGGCAGAACACTGTGCCCATACAGAATGTGGACTTGGAGTAAATGCAAGAGCCTGAGGTGTTTATCCCAAGAGGCACCTGTTATACCTGAATCCCTGATTTCTGATTAGACAGAAATTTCCTAGACTGGAGGCCTGTTTTCTACAATCCATTAGGTTAGTAAACAATTATTTTAAACTGAATATTGGAAATAATTCAGCAGCATTATGTATAGCATAATCCTAATAAAATTGCATCCTGTCACAGAAGCTGCTGCTCAGTTTATGAAGATAACCAAAAAGCACAGCTGGACAGGTTATTTGAAATTTCATTTTTATAATCTGTTTCCCAGATGAGACTTTGGAGGTCAGGTTTTCGCCAGAAGCAAAGTTTCAGGGCTGTCATTAAACACCCGAAGTGTAAGCCTTTTAATGGTAACACAGACACAGTGTCTGATGCGTCCCTGCCCCCAGGCACCTCTGTAAGAGAGGCACCTTCCATTTTTAGATACCTGGGCCCTATTTTATAATCACTGGGGGAGAGTGGTATGTTGACATGCCTCACTCTCTCATGCAAACTTTAAACACTGTACCCCACTATTTATTCAGCTTAGAAGAATTTTCATCTGAGAAAATCAATGGGTAAAAATATGAAGGAAACAAGTCTTGATTAATAAGCACTGTTGGTGGGCTTTGCAGTCTGAGTCTGGAGGCCAAAAGCCTGAAAAAAAAAAATTAAACATAGAAAGGTTAAAACAAGTACTGCTCTAGTCCATTCCTGAATGAATTCATCAGGACATGCGTAATTTGGCACCTCACCCAGGCACTCAAGTTGGTCTGTCGTCACAGCCCTCAGTCATTACACTGGCTGATGAGAAAGAACTGACCTGTGGGTGGAAGCCCAGGTTCACTCACCTGTCAGAGCAGCTCATGAAAGGCTTTTGTGGAGTGAGCAGGCCGGCAAAGGGGAAGCTGGGAAAGTCTCTTTCACAACAGCCAAGGACGAAACAAAAATCTCCTAATGCAGTCACTGTTACTGGACATGTTGAGACTTCGCTTGATCTGTGTGACTTGGCTCATTAATCCTCATCTTGACCCTCTCACAGATTAGCAAAATTGGGTTGGAAACTCAGAAAAGAGCTTTCAGCTCAGAGGTGAATGTGTTCCATTTGGCTTGCCCCTGGATGTATCGAATGACGACTACATTGGGATATAATATTTCTGGCAATCAGCAACCAAAGCAAATTGCCTGGAGGGTCTTTCTTAGTTTGAATTGTTTCTCAAAACAAATCTGGCCAGTACAGCTTCTAAGTTCACATCATTGGCCAAAAACTCTTAGCTTAAAACTGCACTGGCTTTCACACTAAGAGGACCACGTGAGTCTCAATTAGCCAACAACTCAACAAATGAGGATTAGTGTTTGCCAAGCCTAAAATAAAACCCAGAGGCTCAAAATGTCAGGCCTTCACACTGCAGAAACAAGCACCCAACACTTTCAGGGGGAATAGTTAACCAACACACTGGACCTGAGGCAAGCATGCCATGATGCCGGCTCAGCAAATGTAGGAGTCAAGCACATCTTCTCCAGTAGCTCATCATCTCACACTCTTTCATGAACCACGTTGTTCCTTGTGTCGATATCTAAACAAGCATTGCATGTAACTAAAACAGTGGACACATTCCTCAGTATGAGTGTTCTCAGTCAATACTAACACCTCATGGTATCAAGAGACAGTGGAAAAGAAACTTCTTAGGAACACATATTCTGCATAGATACATAGAACAATGTCAGAAGATGACACAAATAACCAGCATATAGGTGATAAGGAAAATGAAATGAAAGGTGCGTACAACTGGACAAAGATTCATTCACCAAAATTTGATGCAGAGGCACACTAACTTACTGTGCCTCTCCATTAAACATCTTTTAAAAAATGTTTTCTGGGGCTGGAGAGATGGCCTAGCAGTTAAGAGCGCTGACTGCTCTTGCAGAGGACCTGAGTTCAATCCACAGCACCCACATGGCGGTTGAGAACCGTCTGTAACTCCAGTTCCAGGGGAATCCAACGCCCTCTTCTGACCTCCTCGGCATTGCATGACATGGGTGCACAAACCTACATGCAGACAGTACAATTATACACATAAATAAATGAATAAATAAAAATAAAAAGTATTGAAAAAAATGTTTTCCATGGCCAGTGGTGGTGGTGCATGTCTTTAATCCTAGCACTGGGGAGGCAGAGGCAGGCGGATCTCTGTGAGTTCAAGGCCAGCCTGATCTACAGAGTGAGCTCCAGGCTAGCTGGGACTAAAAGGAGACGCTGTCTCAAAAAGACCAAAAAAAAGTTTTCTTTATTAGTTTTATTTTTTGAGTGTATTGCCTGCATGTATTTATGACTTCCAGGCAAGACCGGGCTTCCCACATCAACTAATGGAATCAAGAAAATCCCCTCCAGGCGTACCCAGAGGCCCTTTCTAGAAGGTGATTCTAGATGGTCAAATTGAACACTAACCATCACTGATAATTAATTTAATACTTATCAGTTTTTTTTATTAATAAGTTTTTTTATTTTTATTATTATTAAGTTTTTTTTATTTTTATTAATTATTTTGATATATATATATTATATATATATAATATTATATACACTATATATATATAATTATATTTATATATATATTATATAATTTATAATTATATATTATTAATATTATAATAATTATAATTACTAAAGTATTATATATTATTTTATTATTATTATTTTATTTTTATTAATTATTTAAAGTTTTTATTATTAAGTTCACTTAAGGGCCGTTCGGGATCCTAAACCCAAGGAGGATCAATATATCACATGAGAAAGATACATCCCCCACCCATTGGTGAAGATTTACTACATTAGATAATTTGGTTGAGTATTCCCTACAGGGTAACAGGCTTCACTGATTGTGGGAAAAACGGAAAAGGGAGTGCACTAAGGTTTATAAACTCTCAAAATCTGAGGTGAAACGTCAGGGGTCTACGCAAAAAAGGAGTTCTCCTTCAGCCTTATACAAGTTAGCTTGCATACGTACTCATTTCTACATTAGGAAGAATTTACATTTACACTGCTAGAGGGGGCGTCGGATAGTTGAATGAAAAATTATANCAGGTCTGTGCACCCGTGTCGTGCAATGCCGCGGAGGTCAGAAGAGGGTCTCGGATTCCCCTGGAACTGGAGTTCTCCTGGAATTGGAGTTACAGACGGTTCTTAGCCTTTATTTTTTGAGTGTATTGCCTGCATGTATTTATGACTTCCAGGCAAGACCGGGCTTCCCACATCAACTAATGGAATCAAGAAAATCCCCTCCAGGCGTACCCAGAGGCCCTTTCTAGAAGGTGATTCTAGATGGTCAAATTGAACACTAACCATCACTGATAATTATTAGTTCACTTAAGGCCGTTCAGGATCCTACCCAAGGGAGGAACATTCACATGAGAAGATACATCCCCACCCATTGGTGAGATTACTAATTAGAAATTTGGGTGATATTCCTACAAACAGCTCACTGATTGTGAAGAAACGGAAAGGGAGTGCACTAAGGTTTATAAACTCTCAAAATCTGAGGTGAAACGTCAGGGGTCTACGCAAAAAAGGAGTTCTCCTTCAGCCTTATACAAGTTAGCTTGCATACGTACTCATTTCTACATTAGGAAGAATTTACATTTACAGCTAGAGGGGGCGTCGGATGTTGAATGAAAAATTATAAACCTTGCAACCTAGACATGAAACATCAGTAAAAACAATGCATGTATACTTTCTGCACCAGGGAAATCAGAAGTGAGAGTGTAGGTCTGTCTGCCGTGTCTTCCCTCTTGGTATCCTTTTGTTCTGCAGACTCCAGAGCAAGCTGCCAACTGCAGAGCTGCCAGACACGTGGAGCCAGACAGTAAATGCACGCTAGAAGCTTGGACTCTTCTGCAGTCCCTGAAGGAGTTTTCCATTCTGTTAAATCTTTGACTTTGCAGTTCCAAGTTCCCTTTCAGTGGTGGTAGCAAACCTGTCAGAAATGCCTCTTTTTACTAGATCAAGAATAAATAAATGTGTGGTGTGGTAAAATAACCCATCAACCTTGAAACCCCTCAGAGTGCTGTCTGAGAGCAAGATGTGTTTTTTCTTTCTTGCTCTCTTTTTGTGTTCTGATGCTATAATCAATACTTCCTGTCTAAAAATGCAATATTCTCCAATTTTAGAAACCCCTCAAGACTGCATTTAATGTCAAAGAAAATCACGCTCCATATGACAGACGTTTATTTTCCTTCTTCCATATCTGCCGGCTTCATCAACTTTTAATGAGAAAAGAACTATGGGTAATGTTATCACTGGCAGAGACTGTAGGTGACAATCGATCCAAAACATTTAAAAAAACCAAGAGCAATCCACATACATAATCCACATTAACAGTTTGTATGAAAGGAGAACACTTTTCATTCCCAGTTCTCTTTTCAAAGTGAATAAGCATTTCTTTTCTTTATTTTACTTTTTTATTTTACATGTGTAAGTGTTATGCCTGCATGTAAATTCACCGATGTTGTGCAGTACCTGAAGAGGACAGAAGAGGGCATCAGATGCCCTGGAACCGAAGTTATAGTTGTTAGCTGTCATGTGGGTGCTGGCGATCTAACCCAGGCCTTCTGCAATAATAGCTCTGAATAAGCGTTTCTTGAAACAGATCAATTCATTTGACAAACAACCATTTGAACACATAGTATCTTTTGGAAACTGTTGCAGGTTAAGAACAAAACGGAGAGAAAGGTGGTGGACACAGCCCTTGAGAGTAACTAGGCACACTGGGTAATGCAGTGGACAGGCAATCAGTGTTCTGTGGGCCCCATGCAGTCATTCCACCATATGACACAATATGAAAACAGTTCCAACTATATCACAGACACTTAAAATTGGGAGATGCTTAAAAGCCACCTACCTGAGACATTGTTTGTCAGAGTTTCTTGACTCCTACTGGCAACAAAATAGGAATATTATCCCCTACATGCCTACATATTTATTTTCATATGTTGCCCATAAGAGTACTTTAGAAAACCCAAAAATACTTGTGAAGATTATGAAGGTCTATTTTCTTCCAGTTTTCAGTAGGTTGTTTCACTCTAATTTGAGAACCACTGTTGCAGACAACCTTCCTTAATGGAGTGAGAAGACAGTGGATGCCAATGTCTTTAAATTGATCCCATCATTCAACCTGGTATATGTCTGAACAGTCATCTCTGGATTCTAGATCTCCTCATTCCCAAAGGAGCACATTTTTCTTACATAATTTACAACCACATAATCATGAGCCTTGATCGTGTAAGCAACCTAATAAATATGAATAAGATGTTCTCTGAGAGGCCGCAGCAGTGTGAATAACAGAGAATGGTATAAATGGCACTCTGTTAATCAAATGGTCGTAATTGTCCTCTGAAATGGACCTTTCTGGAAATAATTAACATACCAACAGAGTCTTATTTTTACTAAAATAATGATAGACCCCTGCTGCTGCTTCCTAAGTTTCCTTGTTTGCCAGTGAGTTTAAACTGAACCCTGTGTTTTGTGGTCTCTCAAAAACAGTTCTTTTAACAACTGTTGAAAAGTGTTGATTCTGATTCTTGTTCAAAATTGCAAAAGTGAGTGGCTGTGGCCAGCCTTGTGCTGGTGGCACAGAATGCACAAAGCATGTAGGGTTTCATAGCACAGTTACGTGGAAGGAGTTGTAATGTTTACCCTTTGAATGAGCTTCTCCAGCCTCTCTTTTTCCACGTCTTGTTCCTTTCATCTACTTCTAACAATTATAGGAAAACTGTATTTACTGAGTATTAGTGATATGCTTAATCTTGTGTACATACATAAGTCAGAACTCTTACTCTCCCAAAGCCACTTCCTGTTTTCTTTCAGAGCCATTTATTTATTTATTTATTTATTTATTTATTTATTTATTTATTTATTTTAGTTCCCAGGTATTTTTGTGTAGTCTTTATTCTGTGAAAACATGTGTGTGTGTGTGTGTGTGTGTGTGTGTGTGTGTTTGATTTCAGCTCATTACATCCATGGGACCCCATGAATACAAAAATGTAGTCTCCACGCTGTGCAAACATGTATTGTGTATGTCTCTGTGTGTGTGTGTGTGTGTGTGTGTGTGTGTGTGTATTTGATTTCAGCTCATTACATCCATGGGACCCCATGAATACAATAGCAGTCCACTGCTGTGCACATACAACCTGATAGTCGCATTTAATGGCTGCTTTTCAAGCAGTGAAGGAAAAAGAATCATTGTATTTTCTGATAGAAAATGAGATGTTTTTAGCAGCAGAGAATAGATACAGTCCTTTTTCAGATGTCTACTTTTAATGAATACTAGCACTAGTAATAAATGAAAGATAAATACTTTAATGCTTAACAATAATTAGTTTCACAATCAAGCATAGAGTTTATTAGCTGTTCTTCCAAGCTTTATTTTCAGAAAGATTGTAATTAATTTGGTATGTATTTATTCCATATCCATAATGGATTCAAATTCAGTGTGTTTGCACATGTTTCTCAGACCTGATTCATTTTTCCTAACTCTCATCCTGTGCTTATATTGAATTCTAGATTCCTGATCAGAACACCTCTATGTCCTTCAGGGTAATGTTTCTTTATTGGTCAGCATTTGTTAGCACAGTTCCATGGAGGAAGTTATTGTGTTTCCCCTTTGAATGAGATTCTCCAGCTTATTCTCTTTTTCCATGTCCTGTTCCTTCCATCTACTTCTTTTTTTTTTAAGTTTTATTTTTATTTTTTTTATTTATTTCTGTATGTGTATCAATGTATTGTCTGCATGCAAGTTTGTGCACCCGTGACGTGCAATGCCGCGGAGGTCAGAAGAGGGTATCGGATTCCCCTGGAACTGGAGTTCTCCTGGAATTGGAGTTTCAGATGGTTCTCAGACGCCATGTGGGTGCTGGGGATCGAACCCAGGTCCTCTGCAAGAGCGGTCGGCGCTCTTAACCGCTAGGCCATCTCTCCAGCCCCCTTCCATCTACTTCTAATAATTATGGAGAAACTGTATTTACTGAGTATTAGTGATATGCTTCATTGGGAACGCATTTTATTGTCTATCATCTTGCTTTAGACTCAGAAGAGACATGTGGAACATTTGGGAACAAAATGAGAAAGCTGAATGTTTAAAACATGAAGCCATTGGCCAATACCATACATTCTATGACCATACATGGCCAGAAAATGGCATCCTGGAAAGGATAGAGACCGAGTTACCCTACGGGCCAAGAGGCATGGGATGCACTATTAATTTCCCATTATTAATTTTTACTTCCCATCTACATTATTGCACATGAACTTATTTTTTTTATTACGTTTTCATTCTTCTTACTTCAGGTCAATTTTATGTTTATTGTCTAAGTTCTTAAAGTAAATAGTCCATTTACTACCAATCTTTCTTGTTACTGGTAAGATCTCTATAAAGCTATACAATTTCCTCCAAACAATAATTTGGTTTTTGTCCCTTTGGTTTTGACAGAGAAATAGTGTACAGTTAGTGTTATTTATTTCTATGTAATTTTACTTTATCAATTTTAGACAACTCTTCTAAACTAAAAAATTTAAAACATATCATTACCATACTCTCTACTTATAAAAAGGTCATCTTTTTTCTCCCCAAATAAACTAAAAGTTTTATTTTGCAATTTTAGACAACTCTTCTAAACTAAAAAATTTAAAACATATCATTACCATACTCTCTACTTATAAAAAGGTCATCTTTTTTCTCCCCAAATAAACTAAAAGTTTTATTTTGCAATTTTAGACAACTCTTCTAAAGTAAAAATTTTTTAGTATCTATTTCTTTTTTTTTTAACTGTTGTGGTATCTGGCACCAGTTTCTTTTTTATTAGCTTCTCAATCATCATCTGGAAAGAAAACATTCTGAGTAACATCATTAAAAACATCTCTGATAAAGCACGGTCACTACTACGCATCATGAAGCAGGTATGAGATATTTTAATTTCACAGAGGTATGATGCAATACTGTACTGTCCTACATCTATATACAATTTAAAGAGACTTGATTCTACTTTTCTAGCAGAGGCCCCAAAGGATGTTCTGACACAGCTCTGTAAAGAAATATACTCTTAGATAGGATTTCCTTTCATTAGTGGCACAGTTCTAAGTATTCACTCTCTTCATGAACATCAGCCAAAAACCGTTATTAAAAAAACAAACAAAACAAAACAAAAAAGAAAACCATGGGAGTTGGGGGAAGACACCAGGAAAAAATTTACCCTAAAACAAAGCTCCATAACCACGAGATTCACACAAAGATGACCGAGTAGAGGCAAGCAAGACTCAACCTCACTAGGACGTTACCAAATCTGTCCTGTTTGAATAGAGAGAGCTCCAAGGAAGGAGATGCCCAGCTTCAATGCTTCCAACCACAATCAAAAACACAGCATCATTTCAGACAGAAGCAGTAGCCAAGCATTGCTCATCTGAATATGCTCAAGGATGCTGACATCAATATCTAATCATTTGCTCAGTCATGCAGGAAGAAGGGGAGTTCAGTTACTACTGTGCTTTGATTGTGTTCAACCCAATCACGTTACAAAAATAGCAAGCTGCGGTAATATACCAAGATTACAAAGTCTAAAAATAAGTGGTGGGTTAATTTGAGAGCCTGATAAGGGATTTACATTATCAGAACACAGTTGCCTTCAGGGAAAAGGGTATATAACGTTGATGTTGCTCAGTTTGCCTTACAACTCAGTGCTTGGTGCTAGCCTCCACAAATGAGGGATACCAATCATTATTTGTTTTTCTGGGACTCTGTTACTTCACTTAGCATAATATCTTCTAGTTCCATCCATTTACCTGCAAAGTTCATGATGCCATCTTTCTTTACTGCTGCATAGAACTCCATTGTGTAGATGAGCCACATTTTCTCTCTCCACTCATTGGTTGAGGAGTATTTGGGTTGTTCCAGCTTTTTGCTGTTGTGAAGAGAGCTGCAATAAACATGGCTGTGCATGTATCTCTGCGGTAGGATGAGTCTTGTGGGTATACACGCAGGAATGGTATGGCTGGGTCAGGTGGTAAGCTCATCTTGAGTCTCTTCAGAGTTCTCCATACTGCTTTCCATAGTGGTTGCACGAGTTTATATTCCCACCATCAGTAGTTGAGTGTTCACCTTTCCCCACAACCTCTCTGGCATTTGGTATCATTTGTTTTGTTGATTCTACCCAGTTTTATTGGAGAAAGATGATATCTTAAAGTTGTTTTAATTTGCATTTCCTTGATTATTAGTGATATTGAACATTTTAAAATATATTTTATTGTTATTAAACTTTTTCATATATCATACATCATTTCTCAATCCAATTTAGAGTCACTTCCCTTTCCATGCCCCCATCCTACCTGAGTTCATGCACTCTGCCATACATGTCTTAAATTTTTTTCTGAGTCTTTCCAGAGTTTTTTCAAAGCAGAGGCTTATTGTTTTGGGAAGAATGTCACTGTTTCAGTTGGTATTTTTCCAGTTCTTTTGTAGTTGTTGTTCTCTACAACTTGTATTGCATATATGTGTGTGTGTGTATACACATATATAAATAAATGCATACACATATCACCTGAATTTGGAGGATTTTCTTTTCTTTTCTTTTAGGCTAAAAGATGTCATGTTTTCCTTAAGGAAGTGTTTGCAGGCTCCTCCTTGGTAAGCCCAAACAACCATCAGTCCTGCCCTTGTGCTCCACACTGGGGTCTTTCCTTCCCATTGTCACCCAAATGAGGTCCAGTAAGCAACATGTCCTGTCTTGATCTTCCTGTATGGCCTCCACGATACAGTCCAACAATGGTAGTACATATTCTGAAAAAGCTGAATCCCTAGTAGGTGCTCAGTCCACAAGCTGGATGTCTCAGCAGTCCCCATCTAGCATTAAGGTTTTGGAGGATTCTTGGAGAGAGATGAGTCTTCTGTCCATATTGGAGGGTTAAAAGTGTCTCATGTCTTTGAAAGATGGCAAAAGCAGTGGCAAACACAGAATAATGCACTTGCCAGTAAGAACTGAAGACAGGCAAAACAACAGTGCTCTCTCTTTTGTGTGTGTGTGTGTTTTTACTAAGATCTAAAGTTTTATACCTGAAGTACAATTTCTCAGGCCTTACTGATTTTTTATTTCTGGCTATACTTTCTTTCTGGATGCTTTAAGGCCACACAGCACAGAATAACAAAGGTTTTTCTTTTCTCAAGGTCAGTTGAGGATCTGGTCCTTAGGAGTCACTCGGGTTTTTGATGGCTTTTTGTTTTTGTTTTTTGGGGGGCGGGGGTGGGGAGTGAGCCCCTTGCTCTTTTCAGCTTTTCATTTACCAGCTCCATCCATTTGAGGACAAAGTCAAGTCTTACTAAACCAGACTTCCCTTTTTGAAGCATGAGCAGACTTCCTCTTTATAGACTGGACACTGGCTGAAGTCCCATTAGTGGATCTCCAAGACCTCCCTACACAGGAAGACTAGTGACTCACATTTACAGGACATTTCAAAAGATGCCACCATGCATCGTCCCCTGGGACTTAGTTGACCTCTGAGGGCAAGGAACAAAGTTATCCCTTAGATCCCTTGGCCAAATTGGTATGGGCATTAAGTATGGTCATTAACCACCCAGAAAGGCTAAGTTATACCAGCCTGATACATCTCACACCTATACTAAAATTATGTCGAATCTGTCCAAGGATTCACAATATAAGAGCACAGTTGTTTGCAGATCACAAAGAATATAACATTAACATTGCTCAGTTTGCCTATTTAAGGTTATAATTGAGAGATGTGTATTGCTTCGTTTCACATTATTATCCATTTGCATTTTTGGTCTAGGTTTCTACTTTTGAAGTTATGCTTTTATTAATTTCTCTTTCTGGGTGCCTGGGGATAGTTGCTCCTCTCCTCTGTCCTTTGAATTGCTTCAAGTATTCTCTGAAGGGTTGGTTTTCCAGACATATATTCTATCATCTCATTTATGTCATAGAAGATTTTTCTTTCTCCTTCAACTGTAATTGACATTTTTGCAGGGTATAGTAACCTGGGTTGGCATTTATAGTCGGTTAGCACTGGGAATCCTCTGGTCCACATCCTTCTTGCTTTCATAGTATGCACTGAAAAGCTAGCTGTAATTCTGATAGGTTTCCTCTTATATGTAACTTGTTTTTCTCTTGTGGCTTGCAGAATTTTGTCTTTGTTTTGGGCACCCAGCATTTTAACTATGATGTGGTGTGGGGAGTTTCTTTTCTGATCCTGTCTATTTGGCATTCTATGTGCTTCTTGTATTTGTATGGGTTTGTCTTTTTTTAGTTTGGGGTAATTTTCATCTATTATTCTGTTGAAGATCTGATCAATACCATTCTCTTGGGATTCTTCTCCTTCCTCTATCCCTATGATGCAGAGGTTTGATCTTTTCATAGTGTACCTCATTTCCTGGTTGTTCCACTCTTGTGTATTTTTAAATTTTTCATAGTCTTTTCTTGAGCTTTTTAGTTGTTCTGTGTTATCTTCCAGGTTTGATATTCTTTTTTCTGCTTCATCCATTTTGAATCTGACACTTTTTCCCATTCTTTCATGTTGATTGGATGAGTGTTGATTTCCTTTTTCATTTCATCCTGTGATTTCTTTACTATTCCCACTTCCTTTTGGAGCTTCTCAATCTCTTCAGGCTACTTGCTTCACTGGTTGGTTTCCTTTTTCATTTCAGCCTAGGATCTTTTCAGAGTTTCCATTTCCTTCCAGAGTTTGTCATTTTCTCCCTCTAGTTCTTTCTGGAGTTTGTCATTTTCTCCTTTTAGTTCTTTCCAAAGTTTGTCATTCTCTCCCTCTAGGTCCTTTCTGAGTTTTTTCAATCTTTCACCTAATTTCTCTGATTTGTTCTTTATATTCTATGATTTCTTTGAATATATCTGTGATTGTTCTTCTAAGATCTGTGTCCTGGGTTACCCCTAGGGAGATCTCATTGTAGGAATCTTCTATAGGCTTGGTAGAGTTTAGTGTGGAATTATTCTGTACTTTTCCCATATTCTTTCACTGTGCTTTCAGCATGTGGGTTTTTTGTTTGTAGTCTGATGAGAATCTCAAATGTTTCTTCACTGTGTTAAAGGATTGCTTTCCTTGAATCCTTCAGAAGCCTTTGTTGTTTTTTCCTTGTTTATAGAGTGTTGACTTGCCTAGGTTTCAGGCTTTCAATTTTGGTTATTTATTGGAAGGTATAGCTCACGCTTCCCTTTCTCTTCTGCAGGTTCTCCAAAAACTGGGTAGGTAACAACCAAGATGACATTCTCTGAGCACTGTACTTCCTCTGCTTCCTGCCAGCCAGTTCCTCTAGGTTGGTTGTGGGGCTTACTGTACTGTAGTCCCACCTGGACACTCCCTCCAGAATTCCAGTTGGCAAGGGAAGGGGGGACGAGTTGCTTGGTGCCAGGACCAAACTGTATGCAACCAGGTTCCCTAGAGGCAACAGGCCCACCTGTGTTCAGGCTGACTGGGTATCCTTGCTCCCACAGATGTACCAGCCCACAATCCAGTTGAACATTTTTTAAGATGTTTCTCAGCTATCTTTATTTCCTCATTTGTGAAGTCTCTTTTCAGCTCTTTACTCCATCTTTTGAGTGAGTCATTTGTTTTCTTCTTTGCTTTTTGAGTACTTTATATATTCTGGAAGTCAATGATCTGTGGGATGTATCATTAGTGAAGGTTTTCTCCCAATCTGTGGGTTTTCTCTTCACTTCACTGATTGTTTCTTTCACTGTACAGAAACTTTTGAGTTTAATGAGGCCCCACTTGTCAATTGTTGACCTCACTTCCCCTGCAGCAGCTATCTGATTTGTCTTCTCCTATGCCTCTGTCTTATTGATTGCTGCCAACCTTTTCTTCTATCATCTTCAGAGTTTCAGGTTTCACATAGAGATCTTTGATCCATTTGGAGTTTATTTTTGTACAGGGTGAGAGGTAGGAGTTTAGTTTTATTCTTCTATAAGTGGTGATCTAGTTTTGTTAAAACCATTTGCTGAAGATGCTGTCTTTCCTTCATTGAGTCTTCTTGGCCCCTTTGTCAAATATGAGGTGGCTTAAATTGTATGTACTCAAGTTTGGATTCTCAGTTTTCTTCCTTTGGTCTACAGGTCTGTTTTTGTGCCAGTACCAGGCTGTTTTTATGACTATAGCCCTGTAATATAGTTTGAAGTCTGGTATAGAGATCCCCCCTGTATTGCTCTTTGCAGGGTCTTTTGTTTTTCCCATATGAATTTAAGGATTTTTTTTCCAAGTCTGTGAAGAAACTCATGGGGATTTTAATTGGGATTGCATTGAATCTGTATATTAATTTGGGTAGAATGGACATTTTTACTATATTAATTTTTCCCCAATCCATGAGCATAGGAGGTCTTTCCATCTTCTGATGTCATCTTCAATCTCCTTCTTCAGGGGTTTAAAATTTTGTTGTAGAGATCTTTGGTGTCTTTGGTAAGGTTTGTTCCCACATATTTTATTGTTTTTGATGCTATTGTAAGTATGCTATTGTAAGTGGGAAGTTCTTCTTATATTCCTTCTTCAGTTGCTAGTTGTTGGTATAAAGAAAGGCTACTGATTTTTCTAAGTTAATTTTGTATATCAATATTTTTCTGAAAGTCTTGATCATTTCTAGTTTTCTGTTGGAGTTTTAGCATCTCTTAGGTAAATTATCATATCATCTGCAAAAAGGGATCGGTTGACTTCTTTTCCAATTAGTACTCCTTTAATTTCCCTTTCTTTCAAGCACTATATTGAAGAGAAGTGGTGATAGAGGGCAGCCTTGCTGGGCTCCTTCCTTTAAGGGGAATATTGGCTGTGGGTTTCTTATATTTGGCTTTGATTACATTGAGGAATGATCCCTCCAGTCCAATTCCCTCTAGTGGGGATAAAGGGATTCTGGATTTTTTCTAAGGCTTTTTCTGCATCAATTGAGATGATTGTGTGGTTTTTGTTTTTTAGTCCATGTATGTGTTTTATGATATTTATTGATTTATGTATGTTGAACCATCCCTGCATCTTTGGTATGAATTCAACTTGGTCATGACGGATGATCTTTTTGATATGGGTCTGTATGCAGTTTGCAAGTATTTTGTTGAGAATTTTTGTGTCTGTGTTCATTAATGAGATGGGTCTAAAGTTTTCTTTTTTGGTTGTATCTTTGCCTGGTTTTGGTATTAGAGTTATGCTGGCTTCATAGAAGGAATTGGGAGATTTCCCTCTGTATTCTTCTAAACAGTTTGAGAAGCAATGGCTGTAAGTCTTCTTTAAATGTTTTATAGAATTCTGCTGTGTACCCATCTGGGCCTGGGCTTTTTTTATTTGGGAAGGGTTTTTTTAATCTTCAATTTCCTCAAATATTATGGGTCTGTTTAAACTGTAAATCTCTTCTTGGTTAAACTTTGTTGCTTCCCAGGATTTCAAATATTCCTCCATTTCTCTTAGGTTTTCAAATTTAGTAGAGTATAGGTTTTTGAAGTATTCCTGTATAATTGACTAGATTTTTTACAAACAGGGCCATTACATCCTTATCAAAGGAACAATTAACCATGAAGATTTCACAATCATAAATATACATGCACCAAACTCTGGTGCACCCAACTTTATAAACACAATCCTGAAAGACCTTAAGGCACAGTTTAATCCCAATACACTAATAGTGGGGGACTTCAATATTCCACTGAGCCCTTTGGATAGGTCAACTGGACAAAGAATAAAAAGAGAGACATCTAAACTGAACAATACAATACATCAAACATACCTCACAGACATCTACTGAATATTCTATCCAAACACCAGAGAATATACTTTCTACTCAGCACCTCATGGAATCTTCTCCAAAATTGACCACATATGGGACACAGAATAAACCTCAACAAATACAAAAGGATTGAAATAATTGCATGCATTCTATCAGCTCACAGTGCAATAAAGCTCAATATCAACATCAGAATAAGCCCTGTGGCCTACAAGAACACATGGAGAGTAAACAATACACTCCTGAATAATGAATGGGTCAAGGAAGAAATTAAGAAAGAAATAAAAGCATTCCTGGATGTATTAGTCACTTTTCTGTTGCTGTGATAAAACACCATGACCATAGGAACTTATAAAAGGAAGAGTTTATTTGAGCTTACGATTGATGGATCCAGGGAATTAGAGTCCATTGTGGCGGGAGGCATGGCGGCTGGAGCTGGAGCAGCAAGCCAAGTGTCATATCTCACAATGAGCACAGGATTCAAACCACCATAGTGGAGCTAAATGAAAATGACAATACAACACAACAAAACTTATGGGATACTTTAAAAGCAGTCCTAAGAGGGAAATTGATAGCCCTGGGTGTCTACATTAAAAAATAAAAAAATAAAAAACAGAAAGAACATAAACGATCTAACACTGCAGCTAGAAACACTTGAGATACAACAACAAATGAACCCTAAACCCAACAGACAGGAAGAAATAACAAAAAATCAGAGCAGAAATCAATGAAATAGAAACAAAGAAAACAATACAAAAATCAATTAATTTAAAAGTTGGTTCTTTGGAAGGGTAAACAAGACAGACAGACCTCTAGCCCAGTTAACCAAAAGAGAGAAAGAGCAACTCCAAATCAATAAAATTTGTGATGAAAGGGGAAACATCACAACAGACAATGAAAAAATCCAGACAATCATACTAAAGTAATATTTTTTTATTTTACACCAACTCCAACCTCATTGAGAAAAATCCATTTGGAAATCACTTTTGCTATTTTGTGATCTTATAACAGTTTGATCAAAAGATTGGACAGTTTTGTAGCACTGCAATGAAAGAGTATGACTGCTTTTTAAAAAGGAGAAAATTATTTCATGGTAAAACATCATTAATCTTATCCCATGTAAGTAATTTATTTAATTTTCTAGTATTGCTTATAGAATAAAACAGAAAAACATGACTTTAAAATATGTCTTAACATTAGCAAAAGTCATGGATAAAGTAAGAGAATGGTAGGGGCAAAAACTATATTGCTCCAAAGAACTAAAGAGTCCAGAATACAGCAGAAGTCTCTTAGAGCCACGCAAGGTTAAAGCCGAGCCACAGCAAGAGCGAGTTGCTACTTATTACCAGACTTTGGACAGAGAATTTCTTCTTGAAGTTTAGCCTAAGGATTAGAGCATCTGAGAATATAAAAATGTAGAGTTTGGGGCTCTACTGCAAACCTATTGAAACAGAACCTGCTGATTTGGATATGCATTAGCAAAATATGAGCTGAGTTCTGGAAACTCTCTTGTCTGGCCATAATGGGGCTTCCCAGGGGGAACTGCTTATGAGGTATGCAGAGGACAGTGGCAGAGGCTGTAACTAAGACAGGTCAGGCAGCCTGAGTGTGAGCAACAGCAGAAGGGAAGCTGGTCCCTGGGGGTGGGGGGTGCCGAGTGCTGCCTCTATCTAGGACAAGCATCAGAATTCACCACTTTCCTTTCTATTATCTAAATGTTTATGGTTTAGAGTTCTAGAAACATCCTTTTCTAAACAGAAAAGATTTTCTCGTTTATCTTTAAAACTTTTAGTTTATTTGGGGAGAAAAAAATGTGCGTTTTTACAAGTAGAGAGTATAGTAATGATATGTTTTAAATTTTTACTTTAGAATTGTCTAAAATTGAATGTTTGAACATCTGTAAATCATCTTGTCTTATTTATTGAAAAAATCTAGCTGCCTCTACTCAAAATGTCTACAAGCTTCATTCATAACTACTATTAATTCCTTTCTCTGAACTTTAAAAAAATATACTAAACTGAGATGTTAATCCTGGTGGACTGATGAAATGATTTTAGGAAAATGACTGACTGATGCACAGAATTGAAGGACACCCACCCTCTACTTCATGAAAACAGGCCTTTCCAGGTTGGAAGATGATTATTATCCCAGACTTCTGCAGAGCTGGGAACTCCTCACACTTCAGTAGGATAGGACTGTGTTCTGGAAAGGCCATGAGACTGGAAAGCAGAAGAGTAATATGCTGCAATAAAAGCTATTTAAAGCTCAAGTGTTTCTGGAATTTTGTATTTAATATTTCCAGACTATAGTTGATTGTAAGTAACTAAAACCACAAATGAAACTACACATAAGAAAGAACTGCTTAATAGGTGTATTTAGATGAGACATTTTCAAAATGTGTTTTGGCTTTTAAAAGTCATCTTAATTACAGTAATTTGTGTGATTTAATTAATTACCAGCTATAGAGTTATGATCTTATAGGCTAATATTAAGGGCCAGGTGAACCTTGTTGTTTTATTTTAATTACAGCATCAAGCCTCTGATCATAGAAGAGCAGTCTTCATGGTTTGTTGTTCATAATGCTTATGCATACACTCAGTTCTAAGAAAGATTTAGCAGAAACATTGCATGTCAGTGTTCTACATGAGGCAAGGAAGCAAAAAACCAATGGAGTGACAAGGAAAGATGCACTCAGAGGACAAGACCAGCCACCGCAACGCATGATGTCCACCATCAGTCTCTGACTGTTTCCCCAGGGGGATCAGAAATGATAGCTTTCAGATCGATTAGGATCACTTCCAAACACTCACTGATGGGGTAAGGTAGGCAGAAAAGCTCAGAAAGTCTGTGGAATGTTGAACCTTGGCTGTCACTGTCAAGATGACCTCAAGTGTCTGACCTGTTCAACAGGCGTAGAAATACACCAGTTACTTGTCACTCACAAGGTGGCTGCCATGTGTCCAGTGCTTCTCTGAGGCTTAGGGACCAGAGCTTCTCCTAACCTCTGTGGTTCAGTGCAGGAAGGCTGAAAGTAAAACAGACAAAACCAGAAAATAAACAATATGGAAGAAAATGAGAGGAGGCAGAGAAGGACTGAGGGGCAAGTTTTACAAAGTGGATAAAGGACGTTTGGATAATATAACAATGACTGAAGGAGGGGCGGTACTGTGTGGGTTTCTAGAGAAGAGCCTGCCAAGCAGAGAAACTAGGATGGTCAAGAGCCCTGTGGTGGGACATGCTTGGTGGAGGACTGTGGTCAGCACGAGGTCAGGCAGTTGTAAGGAGGGCAGACAGGGCAGGGCCAGACCCTGAAAGTGAATTACAAAGTTCTGAGCAGAAGACTCACATAATTGGAAATGTTTTTAAAGAAATGCTAGTTCTGTGTAAGATAGTGTGAGGGACCAACGGGGGATGCAAGAGTTTATCTGGGAGGTCATTGCAGTAATCCAGTTCCCAAATGAGGACAGCTTGAAAAAGGTTGTTAGGGCTGAAGGAGTTGAGAAGTGTTTGGGGCTCAGATTCATCTCAAAGGACAAACTAACACAGTTGCTGCTATACAGTGAGACGGGTAAAGTGTGAGCCCCAAGGTTTGTCCTGAGCAGCAGGGAGAATGGACACTGCTGAGAAGGGGGAGGGAGAGGGCGGGCTGCCAAGTCAATGAAGCCTGTAGTGAGGGGACACAGGACTGCAGTCACCAGGAAGAAGGAAAGGAAACCAGCTCTCAGCAGGTGTTCTGAGAAGCTGGGCCCCTGCCCTGGCCTTCAAACAACCTTTTACTCATTCTTATTCTCCAAATGACTTTATTTATTACCTCTACATACCTGTCCCCCTCTCCACTTCCTCTCCAGAAGGTCAATATATAGTCATTACAGTGCCATAGCAAGGAGAGGTTCAGCAAAGCCTCCTTCAGAAAAGTCCCCAGGAGACTTGAAGGTAGGTACATCAGATCATTTGCATATACAGAAAGATCTGATATCAGAATGACACACACGTGGCAGTTCACCTACTGCCTCAAAGTGCTCACCAAACTTTAATAGCCTAGATGCTTCTCTGGTCGTCGTTGGTTTTCAATAGAAATTCTGTGAAGAGTAATATACTTAAAACCTTCCTTAAAATTTCTCAAGACATCCTAAGAAACTAACAATTGACAAAAATCTTCAGAGACGTTTACTGGCTATATATTTCTTGACAGACTTTCCTGCTTGTTTTTATTCTTTTATCTAAAAATTTAAAGCATAATGTTAAAAAAAATAAGCAATATAAGTGTCTCTGTGCTAGCATTAGGTCAATATACTTTAGCAATTTTTTTTCTGATTCCAACATGAAAAATAACCAACATGTAAATAAATGTGTATAGATTATGCATGAAAAAGCTTGGTTGTTTAAAATTCTTTATTTCAAGTTCATTTGAAATACTGATATTCAGTTCACATATCTCTATGTTCTTAAGAATCATCAGCATTTAATTTATGAGTGTTTTTAGATGGAAAGACTCTGCTACTTGAAATTCAGTTCACTCCTCTTGGTCTGAGATGAGGAATACTTATCTCCTGTGTTTTTCCCACAGCTCTCCTCTCTGCCCAATTTCGCATAATTAATCTAATCTTTCATCCAAAATAGAGTGCAGCTCCCAGGGTATCCCACCCGGCCCAGGGACAGTACCAGAACGGCACAGCCAAGGAACCAATATCATGTTTGTCCTATGTGGCTATTCTGTTGTTCTCAAGAAGTACCTGGTATGTGTGACTTCACGTAGCAATGTGGCTAAAGAAATGTTCCCTGTCAGTGGTGAGCTTCTGGCCGGCTGCTGGTGGGAAGCACAGGAGAGCACAGACCAGCTACCTCCAGGTAGTGCGCGTCTTCAGCAGAAGTCCATGTGCCACTCAGCTGCAGAAAGACTGCACATCCAGTTCTGCCAGGGAGGCAAGTGGGACATGAAGTCTTCTCTCTCCCGTTTGGCAAGTAAGATGACTGGCAGGGGCAACGAGACCCATGTCCATGTCTTAGATTTGTGAACACTACACTTTGTTCTTCATGTATGTGCTTCCCAAAACAGCTTTCCAAACTCATGACCAGGGAATCTTATCTCTAAGACGAATCTACTTCTCATTTTTAGTAAGAATCCATGTAATGCTTCTCTTTATGTTTCATCCCCAGAACCCATGTTTAAAACAAGTAGCAAGATTTATTTATCCAGGTTCATTATCATGGTAATTATGGAGAGTTGGACTTCTATTTTCTAGTAGGTCTAGCCCTGCTCTTTGACTTGGGAAGGAAAATTGGTTTTGACTGGTCTTCTTTAAATTTTGGGGATAGTCGCCTTTCTCTTCTGTGGTGTCACACAGACACATCATGCCTACAACAATCTGTCATCTGATTCCAAAATAAGAACCAAACAGATAAAGGGAAAACTCAGGACAGGCTTTGTCTCTTTCTGTAATAGATCTGTAGACATTCTGACAGTGCACATGGGAAGAATTTCATTAGTAAAGGAAGAAAGTAACAGTACAGCTTCATTACAGGTTGGATATTTATAGATGTTTTTTTTTCCCCTCCAGGATAACCATTAACAATTCTCTTGGTAAGCAAAAATATAGTTATAATAGTCTCTCCCTCCTGAGAGTATGGAATGTAGACTGTCAGTCTCAAAGATGAAAGGCCTACAGTCAGTAATAATTCACAGTCATAGCTAAAAGTATTTTAAAGCATGTGAAAGTGGGTAGTTATACCAGAGAGGGGAATGAAGAGAAATGTGGAAGTGGTTTGTTCTTTAATTAAGCTCTTTTGCATCCAAGCACATTCAACGGCCTGTTGTCAGACCAACAAAATGTGTCTCCCATTCTGGAAACACATCTGCTTATATAACCGCATGGGAATTTACATGTGTCCCTTCCACCACATCCACTTAGCCATTCCGTGCCAAGCATGTGCTAAGTAGCAGGAACTCAGATTGCATAGGCCCTTCCCTTTGAGGGCTTCATTGTACAGACTTTCAATTCAGACAGAGGCACAGAACCAGCTCTGGTTTGCAGTGCGTTAGGTATTGGGATAGAAATATCTGGAGAGAGTATTTATAAGTGTTTAGTAGGGCATCCTCCCATGGTTGTGACTGGGAAAGTTGAGAGAAGTTTCCAGAGATGACACCTAATCTAGAGCAAGACAAATATAAATGAGTAAGTACCAAGTTGGGGTCCAGATATAGAAGTATTAAGAGGGACTTTGTCTCAGGAAACTCACTGAAGCTCTGTAGATAGTTCAGTGTGGCTTACAAATGAGGACACAGTGAGGAATGAGACTGCAGAGACAGCCACAGGCCAACGTGGAAAGTTATGTGGGCTCTTTAAGAAGGAAGTTAGACCTTAAGTCAAGCCTAAAGGGTTGGAGCAAGTAACAGGAACCATTCCTCAGTGCTCTGGAGTCCAGAAGACAGAGAGGAAGGCGCTGGAAAGATTAGCTCCTTCTAGGGGCTGGATGAAAAGCATGCACTGTCTCTCTTGCTTCTGGCGGTCCCTGGCAATCTTTGTTTGTTCTTCTTACAGCCAGATCATCCCAATCTGTGCTTTTGTGTCCGTTTGGCATTCTCCCAGGTCAGCCATCTCCAAGTTTCCTCTTTTGATAGGCATGTCAATCATACTGGGTGAGGGCCTACACTACATAAACATGACCTCATCTAAACTGAGGTCACATTCTGAGGCACTGAGGATTAGGACTGCAACACATAAATTGGGCAGGAAGCAGAATTCCGCACAAAGACTGCATTACTAAAGGGCTTTAGGTAGAGTAATTTTAGGATAATTGGAATTCCAGTTTAGAAGTCTCATTCTCAAAGGTAAGAGGGAAAAGAACAGTTAGCTTTTGATATTTACCCCAAAAATAGGCTATCCAAGTAACATCTAACAGCAAACATTTGTCTAGCACTCCTAAAACTCCACCATCTTGACTGGTGGAGTTGGCGGTGTGTGTGTCTGTGAATTTGCTGGCATATATATTCTAGGATAAGCTGTGCCATGTCCTGTCATTCTAATGAGCGTTGAATCAGGTCCGTTTCAATCATTTGCTTGCATCACCTCTACTAAACTTCCTATTTGGCTCAGTCCAAGACAGGAACCCAAGGAAGTCTTTGAGCACTGTGGGTAAGCATTGCAAAAGTGTGTGGCAGGGAGCAATGAAGAATTGGACTCGGCCATGAGTTATATCCAAGTACAAAGGAAGGCAGAGAAACCAAAGATTTCTCCAGTGATTTTTAGGATGGCAAGGGGTGGGAAAAATAAAGTCACATCCGTGCAAAAACCAGTAATTAGCAAGGAGTTCCTAAGCGCGAGCTCCGGGAGCTTTACTGTGGTCCCAGGGCGCCCTGCGCTTTCCTTCAGCCCTCCCTGTCATACCTCAAGCTCAGCTGGTCCCGCTGCCTCCCACTGTCCAGGGACTCTTCAAGGCCCCTTTCCCTCTGCCTACCACTTTAGGTGGATACTGGGACTCTTCAGAGAATTCAGAAAAAGCAATTACTGACATTTTGATAGTACCCAAGTAAAACAAAAGTAAATAAACCAGCAACCTGATACCAGCATGCAAAAACCCTCCAATTCCAAGATCTTTTTAATTCTGAAGACGACACCATTCTTCTCTGGGGTTTTAAAGGGAAATGTCTTGAGCTGGGTTTTCCTGGCCTCTTTTGGTTCTCTGCACATTTGTATTCTGGGAGGCTGAATTCTGTTTAGGGACTTGCACTTTTAAGTCATGCTATCTGAACTGTTCGGCAAGACTTCAAAGATAACTCGTCTCGTGGTGAGACAGCAGCACAGCACCAAGGAGAGACAAAGTGGAAATCAGTGCCCTACAGTTTTCTGCTCTCCTCTGAATGGCATGACAAGCCTCCTGACAGGCTTCTAGATTGCCTCATAGCACTCTCCTTTAAGGAGGGAGATCTTTACAAGCTTATTCTTTAACATCTAGCTAACTGCCCAACCCCTACTCCCTTCCCCATTGCCTTCTTTTCTGGGTACCTCTAATAAATGCTGATACCTTTCCCCTCCCTTCTCTCACACCTTCTCTTCAGGATCTATCATTTTATATGTATTATTTCTCTAATACTATAGGCATATGTGGCAAATGTGAATATTTATATACTTACACATGCCGTTCCAGTCTGCTTCTCCATGGATGTGACAGAACACTCTGACGAATTCCAACTTGGGGAGGAAAGGGTTTGTTCATCTCACATCTCCCAGGTCACAGTTCATCATTTAGGGAGCCCAAGGTAGGAACTCAGGGCAGCAACCTGGAAGAAATTGCTGAAGCAGAGGCCATGGAGGAACTTTGCTTACTGGCTTGGAACCCTGGCCCCTGCTCAGCCTGCTTTGTTATACAATATCCAATAATCTGCCCAGGTGTGGTACCTCCCACAATGGGCTGGACCCTCCCACATCACTCAGCAATTAAGGAAATTCCCCACAGTCCTGGCCACAAGCCAGTCCAATGGAGGCAATTCCCCAATTGAGGCTCCCTCAACCCAGGTGTGTCAAGTTGACACTAAAGCTACCAAGCACACATGCCTATGTACACATATGACATCCATGTATAACCCGTACTCTTCATATGCATAGTCTATGTTCACCACTCTGAAAAAAATTAGTACTCAGCCATGTCTATACAAGGTGACAAAGTTGAAACTCCACATGGACAGAGGTATGGAAGCATGGGTTATAGAGGTGGCCACCTTGTCCTCTTTAAACCTAGGGAATATTTGGAAAGTGTTATGTGATGTCACATTATTATGTCCACGGTGCCAGCAGGAGGGGCAGCCACCCAGCCCTGTGCCTCTCTTCCTAGGATTGTTTAACAGAAGAGTAGGAAGTCAACCAGGGAAGCCTTGGGAAAATCCATGCAAATCAACTTTGCCTTATAAAATCTAGAGCTTGCATGATTTACAAAGGACTCTTTTTTTTTTTTTTGATGTTTGTAGCAATCTGAGGCTTTTTTTTTTTTATTGATGCTTTGTGCATTTCATACATCATTTTCCAATTCAGA
>VZQC01013995.1:908264-951232 GCA_009823505.1 Rhizomys pruinosus | reverse complement strand
GCCTTCTTTGTCTCTTCTGATTTCTTTTACTTTGAAGTCTATTTTGTCTGATATTAAAATAGCAACACCTGCTTTCTTTTTGGTACCATTTGCTTGGAATATTTTTTTCCATCCTTTCACTTTAAGGTGGTGCCTGTCCTTGAAGGTAAGATGTGTTTCTTGTAGTCAGAATATCATTGGGTTCTGTTTCCTAATCCAATCATTATTTATCAGCCAGGGAAGACCATGCAAGAAACTGTCAGGAGGACAATCAGGAGTCTGTGTTCACTTGCTGCATTGGCCTGTGTGCTAGGCAGGGAAGTGGAGCTATGGAGTCCCCAGCAAGACATAAGAGTCCTTTTGTCCAGGAGAGACCTCTAGACCAGATCTTCAATGTCAGGAGCCATCAGTATAGAGCTGATACTAAAAACATAAGCCTAGATGAGATCTGCTATTTTGACTGTTGAATTTCCTCCAAAGACCCATGGGTTAAAGGCTTGGTCCTCAGGGTGACCACATTAGGAGGTGCTGGAACTTGGGAGAGGTGGAGCAGAGTGGAAGGTCTTAGATCATTGAGGTGGTGCCCTTAAAAGGGACTGGGGGAGCCTGGCTCTTCTTCCTCTTTTGCTTCTTGGTTACAGGGGGAATGTTTGTACTCTACCACACACTCCTGACATGTGCTGCTTCATCGCAGGCCCAAGGCAACAAAGCCAATCAACCCTGAACTGCAACCTTTAAAACTGAGCCAAAATCCACCTTCTTAATAAATCATCTTGGGTGTTTCGTCATGGAGCTGGAAAACTACCAATCTTAACAACAGTGACAGAGTGTCTAGCAAAGGAAAGGAAAGAGCTAGGACAAAAAAAAATGAAAAGCTGAGAATGTATCCTGTCCTAGAAATCGAAGGGAGAGCCCTGCAGGAACGAGTAAGGTGAACCGCACCTGTGCTGACGGAATGTCAAGAGAAACGCAGATATCGGTAGAATGGTGAGGCAGAGACGCCCAGCCAGAGCACTGCCAAGGAAGAAGGACGTTGGAAACCGCCTAGACAGGAAGCCTTTCGAAGGAATCCTGCTTTCAGAGGACCAGAGAAATGAATTGATGGCCGCAGGAAGCGGGGCCGACAGGGAGAAAAAACACGGACCTGTGCGTGAGGGGGCGACAAGAGAGGGAGCCGACCTTTCAGGGGGATTGCCATGTTTTCTCAGACCTCAAACACAGACTTTCAGATGTTGTGAATAAAATTATCTTGCCCTTTATTAAATATTCTTTATTAATAGATGGCATCAGCTTCATTCATTAGACAAAGCTAGCGTGGATGGGTGGAGTAAGTGGACAAACGCTCAGCCACCTTTATCATACTTCTAGCTAATTCAGGAAGCAATTTTGCTTAAATTTCTTCTATAGTCTTTGAAACCTACCAATTTCAGTGTGTTTTAATTTCTTAACGAAAATGCAGTTGGGTTGGACATAGATGTTTTCATGTGTTTGCTTTTGAAAAGCCAGAATCCTTGTCGAGCATTTAAGGGCAAACAATGGTGCCCTCGTTACAGCATTCCTTCCAGATGCTTATTTGACTTCCATCCCCCAGATGATATTTTTAGTGTTTATTGCCATTGAGAGGAAAAGCAGCATTGCAAATCCAAATTTAAATTTCCAATAAAAAGAGACAATGGGAGCCAAATTGGATGTGCTATGCATGACTTTGCAGGAAAATTCAAATAGAGGATTTGGAATAGAAGAAAAACAAGATGATATGGTACAAAGAACAACTGACTCAGAGTCCAGAAAGCAGGGTCTGCCCTGACTCTACTACTAATGACAGAGCCCTGGTAAGTCATTTAACATGTGACCTTCAGTCATCTCTGTTTAAAACATTTTCAAAACTTGTTCCAAACCTAATATTCTGTGACTGAACATTGAGATAAGATATATACCTGGATCCTTCTAAAGTTGGCCAGGGATTACTTGCTTAAAAATGATGAGGGAGACGAGATGGGGGATCAATTTGCCATTGATCTTGAGGCTACATCATTGGGTAGATCATTTTAATAACCTGTCAAATTAAATTCATGACTGAGGCAATCCAAAATAAAATCCTTCATTTATTCTGGGATGGAAAAGTTCACACTGAAAATCAGATGGTTCTTTAAGGAAAATTTCTCAACTCAAACCAAAGCAAATTGTTGGACTGGCTTTTCCCAAGACTGCCTGCATCCATCCCATAGAGTACAAACCTCCTACTGCCCACACTCAGCTAATCAAAGTCTAACTGAGGGACTGTCCAGCTTTTCATTTCATATGTGTTCTACTTCTGCACTAACCATGATGGTGGATGCAAGGCAGACACGTTGGAAGCCAGGGACGCAAAAGCAAATAAGATACAAGGCGTAGTTCTTTCTCCTGGGAGGTCCCGATACAGCAGAGACAGATGTGTGGGGAGTCTGGGGGGAGAAAGAGACAGACAGTGGCATCCCCCATCTGGCAAGTGCTAACTTAACATGGAGGGATGCCCCATAAGCTCTGTGAACCAGAGGACGGCATTGCTTCCAAGAAGTAATGTGCTACTGAGAGGCTAATTTGGGGCTTTGAGGTTTGGGAGTTTGGGCCTAATGATAATCAGATCACCATGCAGATTTCTTGGGGCGTAAAAGTCTAGAGAATGAAGTATTTGAAAGCATAACACAGAAAGAGAAAGCATCAGAAATCTCTAAAACAAAGAGACAACACTGTGACCAGGACCCACAGCTTAAACAAAGTAGGGGCGTGTCCAGCTGCTGGTACAGACTGAGGAACAGCGAAGACAAGCACTTAGGAGAGAAGTTCAAATGAAAAGGCGAGCTCAGGAGGACGGGAGCGTCTCAGGGGTGGTTCTGGGCCACTCTGTTCTACAAGGCCTTTAGACCCGGGATGATGATAATTCCATTGATAGCATCATTGAGGAAAAACCGCACAGAGTCTTTTGGAGTTAGTAGCTTGCTTGTCTCCACTTATGAATTTAAGCATTAGTTATAAGGAGCATGGTTATTGATCTTAATAGCACATTTCCTCCTAAGAAACCGCTTACACAAATAATATCTAAATTTACTTTGGCCTTTCATGACTCTAGCCTTTCATATCTTAAGCTATTAGGTCTGTAAGAGAAGTTTATGGAAATTTATCATTTGGCTTTGCCTTGGACTTAGGAGCTCAGTAAAATCATATTGAATTAATAAGTAAATTAATGAATGACTAAATTAAGACCATTAACACTCTAAGATAAAAATTAGAAAGAAGAAACAATATGTGCAAATTAATTGTTTTAATTCTGACATCATGCATTAAATTCAATTTAATGAGCTGGACACATAAGGCTATGTCTATGGCAATCCTAAAACATTGAAAGAAATATCAATTACAATTCTATTACTTGTTAAGTTTCCTGAAGTCTGTCTCTGCCTTATTGATTTGCATTACAGTGGGTTTTGATTATGGTTTTGTACTTTTTTTCTCCAACACGTTAACAAAACCAGTCACGTTTCATGCCAATTACCTGCTCAAAATGGAGAGAGAATGTCCTGGGCAGCAATGCCCCTGCTTTCCTGACTTCTCAGAAGATCAAAGATCTCTTCATAAAGCATGGAATTGCCTTTATTTTTTACTCTAATTACATTTCTTTTGTCAAGATTTCTACCACTTTTCTTCTTCCCTTCATTTAAAGTACCTTTAAAATATCATCCTAGAAAAGTTGAATTTATAAATGATGGCAAAGTGTTTAAATTTTTCTGTAGCTGAAAATTCAATGAAACTCATTATATTGTATAAAGGACATTTAGTAGTTTGACTAATAAGTGTTTCCTTTTAAATGCTAATGAGAGTGAGGCTCCCACATCAAGACAAGAACACACTGAATTTTTAGTGCCCAGAAAGTCTGCAAACCCCTAGCTGAGAAGCTTTTACTCCACAATCTACTGGCATTATAATAGGAACAGATGACCATTTGGAATCTCAAACAGTGAATAATACCGTTTGCATTCTGAGCACTGGAGCCCAGGGGACAGGGTGAAAAAAAGATAAGTAAGATACAAACACTGAGCCTGGTTCCCCTCGAAAATTCTTTATGTAAATGTTCTCTCTGGCAAAACTATGATTGAAGTATAACTGCTCACATAAATCTGTCCTGGTCTCTTAACTACACCTGTGTTTGTTTATACATAACATACCATTGTAGCTTGGGAATTTTAAGTCATAAAACCAAAGAGCATTAGAGCGAGGTAGACTATAGAAATGAACTTTGAAGCTCCTCAGAAATGTCCTCCCTCCCTTCCTCCAGCCCTGCCTCCTGCCCTCCCTCTCTCCCTCTCTTTTTCCTCTCCCTCTACCCTTCTTTCCCTCCTTTTCTCTCCTTTCAGTTTTAGAAAATAAAAATTCCATCATCAATGCTTCATAACAACCTATCAATGTATATGATCCATATCCTTCTATATTGGATCTGATTCCATGCAAAATGGGAAAACGTGTCCAAATAGAGTTTGATCTGTCAGCTGCCCTGGTTCCTACGGTGACAACATTCAAGACAGATGGTTACCCATTATTACTTTAAAATGTCTATGGATGGCATTGGCATCGCCCCTTTAACAGCCCATTATAGTCTTATCCTCCAATTTATAGGCACAGGTATGAAGGGCTTTAGTCCCCTAATAGCATTTGGGAATAATAAATGGAAATTACTGCAATTTTTCTACACATTTTAATTAAATTTTATTGATGCAGCACCAAAAAAAAAAAAAAATCAAGGCTGAATGCGCATGCCCCCAAGTGAGTGTTTATTAAAGAATGTGGCCAAATTTCAGGATGTCATTTCCTTGATGGTCTTAAAGATAGAGCAAATGTAATTAACAAAAATTCTGTGTCATTCCTTCAGAAGAGTAACTTAATTGTTTCTAGAGACAAAGCTCAAACATCCAAAAAATGTTACCGATAGGAATATGATATGGCACCTTCAATAAAAGACCTGAAAGGGTAATGAATTTAGGCAGTTGTGAAGGGCATCTGTGCTGGGATCCACAGGGGATGAGGGGAACACTTGACTGAAATCAGGGGTGACCTGCCCATTCTTGAAGGAGAGAATACCCCCTGTGCTGATCTGCTTGGGGGGGACACCCAGGAACCAGCTGTCACTAAGGCATTTTCTTTTTGTTCCAAGCTGTTAAAAACTATGCAATGAGACGCATTTCTTTCCTCTTTTTGTATGTAGTCTTGCTCTGGTCAAATTAAATTTTCAAAACTAAATTGGAGGGGGAAAGACACCTGATCAAAAAGAAAAGAACCTCTCCACCAGAAAGGATGTTTCATCTTGTAGGAGAATGAGTTTACAAGACTTTGCTCAGCCCCAGTGACCTGTGCAAACAGGGTCCTGGAGACTACCATCTGCATTGAGTTACTGTTGCTTTACAGAGAGGAGACTTCTCACTCTGCTCTTAACTGGCTCCTACGGTCCTATGGGCTCCCGTACAGAGCAGGGCTGAGCTCCTGGTCACAGAAGCAAGCAGGCAGGGAGGGGTTCATCACTAGCGCTGCGAGTGGGACTCGCAGCATTTCAGCCTTCTGAGATCTGACACAGCAGATTTCCGGTAGCTAATAGGAAGTTCTTTACAGGGGGACTTCCCTAGGGCCACAAGGGAAGCTGTGTCTCAACTTTTTATGTCCTGATGCAGGTGTTCTCTGATGATGGTCCGCAGACTGATGTTGCAGTGATTCACTGTTATGACACAGCCTGTCCTCATTCTGACATAAATTAGTAATTTATATCTCCCTCTTAGGGAAGGCAACACTGTTCTTCCGCTTGGTGATGATTTATTTTTGCTTTTGTCTTGTTCTTATACTGCCAAGTTAAAGGTTAAGGTTTATAAGAGACTTTTGATTTATCCAAGTATTCTAAGAACTGAAAGAGTATAAGACCATTCAGAGAAAAGGAGTCTGATTTTAAAAGAATGCTTCTTTCCCTAAAAATCCATACTGCATATTTCCTGAAGTGGCTCTGCTGGTTTTAGGATTCTGATAAACTAGCCTGGTTAATAAATCCAATATATATACTGAAACTGTAGGCAGTTGTCAGCCACCATGTGGGTGCTGGGAATCAAACCCTGGTCTTCTACAAGAACAGCCAGTGGTCTTAACTGCTGAACCATCTCTCCAGCCTCATAGGAACACTCTTTAAGGGGCTGTGACAAAACGCTCTGACTAAAACCAACTGGAGAGGAAAGAGGGTTTACACATTCGGCTTACACATCTGCATCACAGTTCATCTTTGAGGGCAGTCAGGGCAGGAACCTGGAGCACAAAGCATGGAGGAAAGCTGCCGTCTGCCCCCCCCCACCCCAGCTCAGCCTGCTTTCTCACACAATCCAGAACCACCTGCACCCCCCCCCCGGGGGGGGAACCGCCCACAGAGGCCCAGGCCCTCCCACATCACTCAACAGCCAAAATGCCTCACAGACAGGGCCACACACAGGCAATTCTCCAGGTGAGGTGTCAGGTTGGCAACTGAAGCTAACTATCCCAAGAAGTAAACACCTATTAAAGGCTCTAGAATGTTCTTAGACACTAAGGAGTATCCAGACTTGCATGAAGATTTGCCTGAGTTACAGGCAACCCAAGGGAAGGAATCTGAATTGTGTCCACAATTGGGATTCACATATGTAGAGACTGAGTTAGTATAAAGAGGAAATTAGGCAGGGATGGCTAAATTAACCCTTGTGAGGCAAATTCCTCAAAATGGAAAGAACGGCACAACCTGAGAGCCAGCATCCTCTTCGGGACACTGTGGAATGAACTTGGGCGTCTCAGCCCCTCCTGCTGGTACTGGGAGGTCAGCACAAACTGGCAAAAGTGAGGCAGGGGTTGGCATGGGAGTTGACGTAGAAAAATTTCACGTGGAATATAGCTGTCTCCACCGAGGCCTAACCCTCCTCCTAGAATGCTGGATAATTAACTTGAAAGAAACTGAGCAAGTGTCCAAGGCACTCAGAGATCACTTCTGCAACAATCAACACAGGCACATACCAATGAAGCCTTAAAAAAACAGGTATTAGAATCATGTCATATGTGTCAGAGACAAGCAGGAAAATATAGCTTAGATGCTGGCAGCACAAATATCAAATGCCCCAAGGAGTGAGGCAGTCCTGGAATTCCAAGTGACAAATCATCACCAGTGTGGGTGGCAGCTGGGATGAGGCAGGGCAGGCTGCTGCTCCGTGGTGGGACGAGAGGAGCTGCCTCAGCTCTCCCAGAAACTCTGGAGCAGTATACATCAAAAATATTTCACAAATCCCAGCTATGTGGATCCCTGGCCCAGGACTTCTGGCTTCTTTAGTCTAGGGTAGGCACGGCTACAGTATCTTAAACTCTACTTAAATAATTCCACTGAATGAACAGAGTGGAGAATCTAGAAGACACTGCACACTAGATGGGCGGTTTGAGGTCTCATCAGCTAGCAGATGGAAAGGATTCTGAACCAGCCAGAGTAAAAACGTCCATGTGTCAGCAAGGGGGAGCTACGAGATAGGTTTGGGGCAGTGGTTCTCAAACCAGGCTGCACAGTAGAACGACCCAGAGAGTTTTAAAAAGCTCATGTTTGGTGCTGCCTCAAAGATTCTGATTTATTGGGCATGAAGTGCAGCCTCTGCAGCAGGTTTTTTAAAGTCCCCCAGTGGGCACAACACTTGAGAACCAGAGATCAGGGAACATTAAAATCACTAGGAAGCTCTTCCTTTGGGGTTTCCATAAATATTTAAGAGAAAAAGGAAAGTGCCAGGGATTTTATATTCTTTGTGAGTAGGTGGAGACAGAGACATTAAGAATTGAATGTTTGTACAGATTCATTTATTTTTGTAGGTGGGATGTTTCTAAGGCATTACCCAAGAAAGTATTCCACAATTCCTGTATTGGGATCACACTGCCAAAAACAAAATGGATGGATTCCTTTCTGAGGGACCTTGCTCGCCTGTTGGGAACCACTTAGAGGTTGCAGTAAAGAGCCACAGATTCACTGTGTTCATCAAAGCCGTCTTAGCATCTCTATTGCTGTGACAAAACACTCTTGACAGATACCAACATGAGGAGGAAAGGGTTTATTTGGGTCATATCCCCAGGGTCACAGGTCATCACTGAGGGAGCCCAAGGTTGGAACTCAGGGCAAGAATCCCGAAGCACAGGCCTTGAAGGAACTCTGCCTACCGGCTTGCTGCCCCAGGGCCCACACTCTGCCTGCTTTCTTACACAATACAGGACAACCTGCTCAAGGGTGCCACCACCTGCAGTGGGCTGGAACCTCCCACAACACTGAACAATCAAGAAAACAAACAACCCATAGACATGGCCACAGGCCAGTCCAATGGAGGCAATTCCCCAACTGAGGGCCCTAGCCAGGTATGTCAAGTTGACACTAAAGCTGTCCAGCACACTGTCCAACTATGTTAAAAAAAAAAAAAATCAGAACTCTATTTTCACTTAATCTTTAACCTGCTCAAATATTGAATTAATATTTATTGGATATTTGCCAGTCACTGTCTAAGGAAGTTTAATGAAAATTAGCATATGTAAATCCTCATGATATCAAACAATGAACTAGATGTTATTATCTTTATTTATTTTGCTAAACAGGATGAGCTGCAATGATCATTTACACGTGATTTTGCAGCAAGTAGAAACAAGGGGGAAATGAACCTGAACGAGACTCCAAGTCCCGATCTTTCCCTGCCTCGCTAAACAACCTTTCTTCCGTGTATCGTCAGTGAGTCAAAAGAACCTCATCGCCTCTCACTTTCTAGTTCGCGTTTCATGAAATGTGTTTGGAAAGTTGCTAAGTACAGAGTCTACAGAGACCTGTTCTCGTCCCTGTGCTACATGACACACAACCCAACAAAGACAAAATATTTTTACTTCACTGAAAATTATTTGGCATCCCACAAACAACGTGTTCTGGATCTCAATACTCCTGAGGTTTCAGAGACCGAAATCCAACCCGTGATTTCCTCAGCCAATAGATTTTTTTTTTTAAGTGACAGTGCTTACAATGAGCATTCCATCATGTAGATTCTGGAGACAGCATCCCCTGACTGTTTCTTTGAAGCTAAGGCACACTTGATAATTGTTCAGAATTGCATAAAAGTAGAACATTTTATACATAATGGAATAAATGTTCTAAGAAGAATCAAATGCTATATTTAACATTATAATTTATGTGCAAATATTCTGTAAGTTTGTGTTGGGAATTTGAGAATCTTTAACATTCTCAAGAGCTTTCTTCTTAAAATGGCTTATTGTACTTAACAAATCCCTTTTCACAAAGAGTACTTTGTCTGGAAAGTCCTCTGGAGCCCCAATGTCATCTCGGGGACACCTTCAAGAACTTGATAATAGGTAAAGAAAATCCTGTTTCCCAAAATCATATTTAGTATTTGATTTTAAGAAAGTTACCTAGTGTTCTCCAATGCTAAGCAAAAACAATTTTTTAAGGAGGCAAATTCATTGATAATGTCCACTCTGACATGAAAATATACCACCCAGGTATCATTGGCAGAGAGTAATAGATTGTAACCTGAGCAAGTTCTACTTTTCTCATTTCTCATTATGCTGAGGAACAATTTGTACTAGCAGATTTCATGATATAAAAATTATCCTAATTTTCATGACAGAACATTAGTATTTTAAGCTGTCTTTAACTTGTTCTAATCTCTATGTTTTTAAGTAGCTTAGTTTTCCATCTTCTTAAATATATATTCAAGAAGATACACATAAGTTGGACCTCTCCTGTAACAATGTAGATATATGTGTAACTTTGTAAGTACTTTGAAACTCTTTTAAGTGATTTATCCTTCCTGACTGTTTTCATCAGTCACAAATTATAAGTTGAGTGGTAACCTCTAGAAGTTAGGTATCAGATCTGCTTTTAAAAGGGATGGTTTCGGGGCTGGAGCGATGGCCTAGCGGTTAAGAGCACCAACCGATCTTGCAGAGGACCCGGGTTCGATCCCCAGCACCCACATGGCGGCCGAGAGCCATCTGAAACTCCAATTCCAGGAGAACTCCAGTTCCAGGGGAGTCCAACGCCCTCTTCTGACCCCCGCAGCATTGCACGTCCTGGGTGTACAGACTTGCATGCAGACAATACATTCATACACATATGGAAATAAATAAAATAAAAAAGAATAAAAAAAGGGATGGTTTCATTTCTATAGTTCATGTGAATATCCCTAAATTTATGAGATCAAAGTTACTTTTCTTATCCTTTAAAAAAAAATCCTCAACCTAGGAATTTGAAAAGAAAATCCTTCGTTTTAAATTATGTGGGAACTTTCAGCTTATGTTACAGAGCAAAAAAAAAAAAAAACTTCCTAAAAAATGTTAACAAAATTTTGTGTGCCATTAGCTTCCCAATGACTTTAGTAAGGGCTGTAATTCAAAGGAAACCACAAGCCAAATGAATGCATTTACCCTCCATTCATTTCTCTGTTCCCACTATCCAGTGTCAAAACTTGACCAAAGTTATCAAATTTGGAGCCAAACAAATTTACAACGGATTTAAAGATGTGCCCTGCTGATGGGCCCCAGCCCCTGCTCTGCCCTGTTGCCACTTTCTGGAAGGAAAAAAAAAAAAGGCAGCACAAAATACTCTCAAACTTAACATGGTGGAGGATAGCTCAAACATTCCTGCCAGGGGCATTGAATAGTCCCCGACCTGGAGGGGGGACACTCTGGAGCTGGGGGGATCTATTGCAGGGTGCCATGAGAGACAACAATTTCCACAGCAAATGCAGGCTCTGGGGTGGCCATTTTTTCAGAGACAGGTAGAAAATATTGGCAGGTCACAGTCAAACTTCGTGATAATGGCACCACACTGCCCCCATGAACTGGTTTGCGGTTCTACTGAAAGACACCTGCCATTTAAAGTCACTTTAGAATTTGTTTCCAAATTTTGAAAAGAACCCAACATCCTTTTTATTTTGTGACCTTTTGAGTTCCAGATTTACCTGACTTGCAAAATATTATTTTAATTGCTATGAGCTAGGCTTGAGTTTCACAGGATCGTATAATAACCGAATTAATGTTCAGTGTAACGGGGGGGGGTGCTTTCTTCTCGTAAACAGAACTGTTTTCAAGTGAAATCCTGGCAAAGCACTCTCTAGGCTCACATTTTATTTTTTTATTTTTATTTTTTTTAATATTTTTTAATTTTTATTTATTTTTGTATGTGTATGAATGTACTGTCTGCATGTAGGATTGTGCACCCATGTCATGCAATGCCGCGGAGGTCAGAAGAGGGTCTCGGATTCCCCTGGAACTGGAGTTCTCCTGAAATTGGAGTTACAGACGGTTCTTAGCCGCCATGTGGGTGCTGGGGTTCGAACCTGGGTCCTCTGTAAGAGCAGTCGGTGCTCTTAACCTCTAGGCTATCTCTCCAGCTAGGCTCACATTTTAATGGTACAAAAATATCTAATAAAAGCTCTTACCATAGCTTTGTGAATTATTCCAACTCGGAAGGTATAACTCAATTTATTCATACTGCCCATGCTAGAATTTACAGTGTAGTTTAGACAATAGGTTAGGTAGACTAAGCCCAGGCATTGATTGCATTACAGAAGAGATCTACATTTTTATTTTTTGAAAAAGCATGTATATAATAATAGTTCCCATAATAATAGTTCCTCGTAAAGGTTCACCTCATTAACAATGAAACGCCATTTCCCTTTAACTGCAAAGACCATTTCCTGACAGGTGAATTCATAGCAATGTCCTATCTGAATTCTTTTCTCTCTCTCTCTCTCAGAGACTGGAAAAAATATCTTTGCCTGTGAATGATTCAAAGATATGCTATTTGAAGTTGTAGCAGGTTTTTTCTGGCTCTGCATTCCAAACACAACAAAGGTCAGTTGCTATGTTTCGCATAGGCAGCACTCATCCAGCTGACTGCTTCAATCTTTTTGGCCTCAGTTATTACATTTTTCCATACTTCAATGTATTCATACTTTCAAACCATCTTCTACTGGGTCCCACCCATAGGCGTATTTTCCTAGAACTCAGATATAATTCTATCCGGTGACTGAGGTTGGCCTTTACCTTCCTGAGCTTCCTGAGCACCCGACAAGTCAGATGGTAGGAGGGATACAGGCCCTGGGGGACCTAGTTTTTCTGCTTGGATCTGCTGGTGCACTGGTGTACAACATGAAGCAAAGCAGAGACCACTGCGGGCCATCAAATGCCAGCCCCGTGAGGGCAAGGACTGGTTCTGACTTCTTCACTGGTATGTTCCAGCGGCATGTCCAGGCCAGGCAGAGGTGTTTGTTGTACAACTCATGTTGTGTCTGTAATGTTTATGGATGAGTCTCTGTGTGCAGCCCACATCCACAGGAGCACAGGGAGTAAAGACCACAAGGCTCTGCTGTCACTAGAGACCCCCCAGGGCAGTAAGTGACTAAATTAGAGTCACGTGGTACTCTGGGGCAGGGCACATGACAGCAGATACTGACTCAGTGGGAGTCAGAAGTGGGGTCCTTGAGAAGACACCTAAAGACTAATTAAGGTGTGACTAGACAAAAGCACTGGGTAGGACAAGAGAATGGCACAGCAGGCACATCCAGCACAGCTATGTGAAGGGATGAAGGGACTGGCATCCCTAAGGCGATCACTTACATGGAATATGAGCAGAGCGAGTGGCACTATCACTGGACTTGTAACGGGGCTGGTATTAGGGTACTAGGGTACCCAGAGTAGCCCATAGTATCTACTGGGAGACTAAGGCCCAGAGATCTCGAAACACACCCTGAACCTTAAAATGAACTTCTTTCCTTTTCCATTTTCTATTTGAGTTTCACACTTTCTATAAAAATTCAAGCAGCACAGAAGTGTATAAAGTAAAACTTTAGCTTCTCACTTCTAGAAATAACTGCTGTTAGCAAATGTAAGTTTTTCTACTCTAGAGGTAACTGCAGAATCAGCTTAGAACTCTTCTATGCACTTGTATGTTTAAACAAAAATGTGACAATACTGTACATTGGACGTTATCAAGCTTTTGGTATCAGGCCCTCTTTATAGTTTAAGAAATTATCAAGACCCATAGGCCCCAAGGGTAAACTACTGCTCATATTTTGCTAAATGGATGGGACCAACCTGCCCTGTAAATTCATTTCTCCATACTTACAGATTAGTTCAGCTTTCAGACCCCATCAGAGGTGTTTGTTGTACAACAGACAATGGTTAACACTGAAATTAGCAACTGGTCAAAGGGTAGAAAATAATTAGCAATGGAGTGCTCAGACATAAACAGGACATCTGTATCACACTCCTTACCCCCAAGGCTCAGGGACAACTGAGGAAGAAGGGTGAAAAGATTGTAAGAGCCAGGAGTCGTGGAGGATCAGAGTGAAACGCTGTCTTCTTCCGAGCGTGACAGGACCATTGTGCTCATGAGCTCTCCGCAGTGTGGTTGCCTGCACAGAAGATCAAGCCAGTCGATATTGCAGCACGGGGGTGGGGTTGGGGGTGGGGGTCAGGGCTGGAGGGCAAGTTCATGATTCCCCACCTCTAGCTGAAGAGTGCTTCTTAGTTGGTGACTTCTGGGGGAGGGAGAGTCATTTGGCCTTACAGTGTGGTCCCTGGAAAGGTGACCATATGCCATTGGATAACCACACACCATGAGCACATGGGCTTTGCACAGTGGGCTCAGTCAGTACATGAAAGTGGGAGAGGAGATGAAGATGGATCTGGAAGGAACCAAGGAGATGGGGGGGGATAGGATCAAAATATATTGTGCACATGTGTGGAATTCCCAAAGAATTAAAAAATGCTTTAAAAAGAAATTCTTTACAAAGAGCCCTTGTTTTTGAGAACTGTCTAGGAAAGCCAGCTGGAACTAGCTTCCATCTGCAAGCTTGGCAGCAGCCTGAAGCCAACAGTGGTGGCCAGCCTCACACCAGTCAGCTTACACCACACACAGGGCTCGCCCTCTCCTCAGAGAGCAGCTTGTTAAACATTTACCTGCACAGAGCCGGTTACAATGATCAGTGTTTAATATATTAGAAATTTAAAACCAGGATTTTTTTTTAAAAATTGAGCGTTAAACAGCACTCTGTATACATTTTTTTGGGTCTGACTTGTTCGGAGGCAACTGGATTCTTGTATCTGCTTCTGCTGTCATTGTGGTGATGTCACACTTCTACAGTCTCTGGAAACTTATACTCCAAACATGGGGCAAAGCATGTCTTTCTTTACAATACAGAGCTTTTTAAAAATTTTATTTATTTATTTATTTTTTTATGTGTATGTGTGTACTGCCTGCATGTAGTTGGTGCACCTGTGTCATGCAATGCCGCAGAGTTCAGAAGAGGGCGTCGGATTCCCCTGGAACTGGAGTTAAAGATGGTTCTTAGCCACCACGTGGATGCTGGGAATCGAACCCCAGTCCTCTGCAAGAGCAGTCAGTGCTCTTAACCGCTGAGCCATCTCTCCAGCCCCACAATACAGAGCTTTATTTTTTAATTTTTATTTTTTAATAATAGGTCATAAGTAATGAATACAGGCATCCTTCATGTAAAACCAATTTGCAAGTAGCTATGTCCAAACTTATACAACCCGAGGCCCCCATTGTCCAGCTGGGGGAGCTTATATGTACTATCATGTTGATCAAATAGAGCCCAGTCTACGTTTCTGTAGTTTTGTAGTTCACCCCAATCACAGCCCTTACATTCTACCACGACCCCTTTTCCACAGGTTGTTCCCTAAGCTTTAGAAAAGGACATCTGTATCTATACCAACGTAATCTACCATAATAATTAGTACTGTTTAAATGCCTGCATATCTAACTGCTTATGCTTCATCAGTAGGAGTAAAAGGTTATTTTGGGATAAACTGCCAACCCATGAAAGGAAACAGCCTGAACCCGTCAGAGGCCAAAACAACATCTCCAAAAAAAAAAAAAAAAAAAAATACAGAGTTTTTAAACCTGCTGACTTTACAGACTCCAAGGAGATCAGAGGACAACTTGCAGCAGTCAGTCTCTTCTCTTTTTCTTAATTTCCCACACCTTGTATCATCTAGAGAAACAAGGATGTGAGACGGAACTTGGAAGAAGCTGTGGTAAGAGGCCTTCTTCCTGAAGAATGTAAGACGAGCCCACCTTGCTCTCCTTGGGTTGGTTCTGCTTCCAACTGGCAGATGCACTGTGGCACCCGTGGTTTCAGTCTCTTCACTCTGTCATCTGAATCCAAAAGCATAAAATGGAGCCCTCACTTCTCTTTTGAGGTTAACTCAAGTAAGCAAAGGTCAGCTGTTTTCCAGTTAAAAGCAGAAATCAGGAGAGAGAAAATGAGAGGATGTGGTGAACATTTCTTGCCAAGGAAGGTGTTGAAATCTCAAGAGCTGTGCCAGAGCAGAATGCCGAACCAAAGGCTGGAGGTGTAAACCAAGTTCATAAATAAGAAAAATGATAGCTTTTACCTTGTGGCACCAGGGAGAATCACACACCCCCTACCCGCCACCCCCCCTGCCCCCCACTGTCCTCAGGTGATGGGCAGCAGATTCCCATAGACACAAAAACCTATAAACGCTGAGTCCCTTCTGTAAAATGGCATGGTACCGGCACCTCGCCTCAGCACATCCTCCAGTATACCTTAAGTCATATCTAGATTATTTATAATCCCCGACATAATGTGAATGCTCTGTAAGTTCTTGCCACAGTCCATCGTCTAGGGAAAGGTCTGTACATGTTAAAAACACATACAATATTTTTTTCAGATATTTTTGAGCTTTGGCTGGTTGAATCCATGGATTGCAGATGTAGAAGTCTGACAAGTTAGTTTTTACAGGGTGTTTGCAGCTTGTAACAAACACAATTTGCATGTGAGGCTTGCAAAATCTAGTCGTTTTGCCTATTTTGTTTGTCTGTTTTGAGACAGGTCTCATTCTCCACTAGCCTGGCCTTGAACTGGCTATTTAGCCCAGGCTGGCCTTGAATCCCTGGCTATTTAGCCCAGGCTGGCCTTGAACTCTCAGCAGCCCTCTTGCCTTAGCCTCCCAAGGATTAGGTTTGTTCATGCCAAGCCTGGCTCATTTTGCTTTTTCCGAGTTCTAGAACTAGGATCATAACATTTGCAGTTCAAGTCTCTGATCTATAATGAGATTATTTTACTCCATGAAATAAAATTCAAAGTGTTAAAAGAAAATGGATTAATCTAGGTAAATTCACAGTCTGGCAATCTCTCAATGAATTCAGATACAGCGGCTACTGACCTGAAGCTGTTAGATCAGAGAACGCATCCTGAAGGAACACTTATCTTGACAGGCAGTGAGAGGCCGGACCCAGCCCTTCACTGCTGTCTGATTCTTCCTTTCCTGTGTGTTTGCAACAACTACTTGAATAATGTTTTCAAACTTTGTGATAGACTTGAGAAAATGTATGCACATGTTTCTATCTGACCAAAGTTTTTCCTTTCCAGCTTAGCAGTTATACCTCAAATATTCCTCTAAGCAAAGCATAATTCACTTGCTTACAGCCCCTTCTTTTTTTGGTCTTTTTGAGACAGGGTCTCCCTGTATCCCTAGCTAGCCTGGAGCTTGCTCTGTAGACCAGGCTGGCCTTGAACTCACAGAGATCCACCTGCCTCTGCCTCCCAAGTGCTAGGATTAAAGGCGTGCACCACCATGCCCAGCTAGCCCCTTCTTTTTTATTAGCCACAGCCTTCTGAGTTCCTCAGACAGGCATTCATTCCCTTCTCCCAGCACCATACATACTGCAAACTCAATAAATGCAGGCTGTGAAAATCCAGTTCCAGTCCTGGGATCAGAAGGCTCCAGGCGGGCACCAAAGGGGGCCTCCTTCTGCTGCTTCCTTCTACAATCAGGGGCACTACATCCCTTTCTCTCATCTGAGATTCAGAGATAAAGTAGAGCACTCTTTAGATTTTCTGTTGCAAACATTACTGGAAATCCAGCACCAGATACAGTATCTGGTCATTCTAGACTTCTGTTTAATATAAACATCGACTTTACAAATACCAATTTAGTGTTTGGTGAAAAGGCATAGTATACCAAGATTTTATTTAAGATTTATTACAGGGGCTGGAGAGATGGCTCAGCTGTTACGAGCACTGACTGCTCTTACAGAGGACCCAGATTCAATTCACAGCACCCACATGGTGGCTGACAGCCATATGCATAGGCCTTAAAAAAAAACATAAGAGGATGAGCCTTGTGGGTATATACCCAGGAGTGGTATGACTAGGTCCAGTTGGTAGGCTCATTTTTAGTTTTTTAAGGGTTCTCCACACTGCTTTCCATAGGTAGGGGCTGCATGAGTTTACATTCTCACCAGCAGTGGATGAGTGTTCCCCTTTCCCCACAACCTGTCCAGCATTTGGTGTCTTTTGTTTTCTTGATCCTAGCCAGTCTTATGGGATTAAGATGAAATCTTAAAGTGGTTTTAATATGTATTTCCTTAATTATTATCATGTTGAACACTTTTTAAGATGTTTCTCAGCCATCTTTACCTCTTCACTTGTAAAGTCTCTGTTCAGCTATTTACTCCATCTTTTGAGTGAGTCATTTGTTTTCTTGCCTTTTAGTTTTTTGAGTACTTTGTATATTCTGGATATTAATGTTCTGTCAGATGTATCACGTATGAAGGTTTCCTCCCACTCTGAGGGTTTTCTCTTCACTTATTTGATTGTTTCTTTCACCATGCGAAGCTTTTGAGTTTAATGAGGTCCCACTTGTCAATTGTTGACTTTATTTCCTACACAGTTGCTGTCTGATTTAGAAAATCTTTCCCTACACCTATGTCTTGTAGGTTACTACCAATGTTTCTTCTATCATTTTCAGACTTTTGGGTTTCACATTGAGGTCTTTGATCCATTTGGAGTTGATTTTTGTGCAGGGTGAGAGGTAGGGGTTTCATTTTATTCTTCTACAAGTGTTGATCCAGTTTTGCCAGCACCATTTGCTGAAGATGCTGTCTTTCCTCATTGAGTCTTCTTGGCCCCTTTATGAAATATGAGGTAGCTGAAATTGTAGGTGCTCAAGTTTGGATCTTCAATTCTGTTCCACTGGTTAACAGGTCTGTTTTTGTGCCAGTACCAGGCTGTTTTTATGACTATAGCCTATAATATAGTTTGAAGTCTGGCATAGTACTATATTAATTTTTCCAATCCATGAGCATAAGAGATCTTTCCATCTTCTGGTGTGTTCTTCAATCTCTTTCTTCAGGGGCTTAATTTTTTTGTTGTAGAGATCTTTGGTGTCTTTGGTTATGTTTGTTCCTAGGTATTTTTTTTTCTTTTGAGGCTATTGTGAGTGGGAATGTCTCCTTGTATTCCTTCTCCAATTGCTTGTTGTTGGTATAAGAAATGCTACTGATTTTTCTAGGTTAATTTTGTATCCCGCCACTTTACTGAAACTCTGGAAGCAACCCAAGTGTCTCTCAGCTGACAAGTGGATAAAGAAAATGTGGTACATCAACACAATGGAATTTTATGCAGCAGTGAAGAAAGACAGCATCATGAACTTTGCTGGTAAATGGATGAACTAGAAGCCATTATGCTAAGTGAAGTAACACATTCCCAGAAAAACAAAGGACATATGGTGTCTCTCATTTGTGGATCCTGGCACCAAATCTCTCTTTATAAGGCAAACTGAATAATTCTTTTTTTTCTTTTCTTTCCTTCTTTTTTAGTAAATACCTGATGTTACTCATCAACTTGCTATGTAATATAGGAATATAAAGCAATATCTTTTTCTTTACCTGCATACTACCCTACTATCAAAATGTCAATCCTCTAAACATGTTTTAGAATTATCCATAGTTTATTTTCAGCTGTCATCATTTTGGTATGTGTGTGACGTGCACATATGCATGTTTTGAAGCTGAAGAAACACAAATTGAAAGGAACAACGGTAACAAAAAAGACTGGGTCAAAGCGCTGGCTAAGACAGGAAAATTCTGCCCAACAGTAAACCTCTGCATCAAAAAAATTTTTAAAAGACTGAGAAAAAGATACAACACATATATGACAAGATGCATGAGCTCTGGCCGGTGGGGGACATGGAAGGGGGAATGGGTCTAAATTTGTTTAAGAAATGTTGTATGAAAGAGCAAAAGTTCAATAAAAATTGAGAAAAAAAGAGGACGTGAAGTTGGGGGTAGTGATGCAGGAGTAGAGGGGGGTAGGGGTCTGAATATGAGCAAAATAAACTGTATGAAGTTCTCAAACAATAAAAATATTTTAAAAGATCCCTGGTCTGCTGTGTTCAGCTCACCTAGCCAATAAAGCTGTCAGCATGGGGGGGGGGGCAGTGAGGCTGGCTGGGGAAAGGCGTGAGACCCTACCCAAAGTGATATAGCTTCAGGCCTTAAGCCTGTCTCACTGTTACTGTATATGAAATGAGTGTTACTCTGTTAGCTCCCTTCACAGCATGTGTCAAATATGTTGGAATTCTTGCTTTTCAGTTGGTAAGAAGTTCACCAATTGACTATGGGATGAGAAGCTCTTCTCCTTCCCCAAGTCCCTATAGCTTTCCCTGTCTTTCTATCCTGCCTGGAACCATTTAAGAAGGGAAAGGAAGAAGGAGAAGGGAAGGGAAGGGGGAAGGGGGAGGGGAGGGAAGGAGAAGGGAGTGGAAGGGAAGAAGGGAGGAGAGGAAAACAAAAACAAGGCTGGATCTTCCCATTTGCAGAGGTCCTCACAGGATGACATTCCTGAACAAGTCCTAATGCCCATGCTGAATCAAATCCCAAAAGCATATCAAAAGCAATTTTAAAGATGCTGGTAGACGATGCTAATATATTGCAGATTAAGAAATCCTCTCAGGGTCAGGCCTAGTGGCAGAGGCAATCGGACCTCCATGAGATCCAGGCCACTGCCTGGTCTACAGAGTGAGTTCCAGGCTGAGGTAGAAATGAACATTTCCTTCCTCAACTTCCTCCTGGACAGACTGGTACTTTTCACTTGGTCAGATCTTGGGAACTGCTCCTATTTGATGTTTTAGGCTTTACCAGAAAGAAAGTAGTTTTGTGTTGCTAAGTAGCTGTTTTTGGATAGTCTTGATCATCTGTGTGATTGGACTGAGATATGACTAGGGGCTTGGGAAATTACGCAGATGATTAGACCCTGGATGCTCCGAACTATAGGTTAATCCTTTGCTGGGTCTATACTATTATAGCATTATCTATCAGTTGTAACAAAAACAGAAGGCAGGCCGGGCGTGGTGTCCCACACCTTTAATCCTAGCACTTGGGAGGCAGAAGCAGGAGGATCTTTGTGAGTTGTCTGGTCTACAGAGCTAGTTCCAGGACAGCTGGGACTACATGGAGACCCTGTCTCGAAAAGAACAAAAAATAAATTTTTTTTAAAAAAACAAAAACAGAAAGTGGGACTTCTGGAGGAAGTGAGTGGGTGGGGCTGGGGGCTCAGCTGTAACTTGCCATGGCTCGTCTGTTCTCTCTCTCTCTCTCTCTCTCTCTCTCTCTCTCTCTCTCCTGTCACACACTGCCATGAAGTTCTTTCCAAGCACACAGACCCAGGCGGCCACAGACCCAATCCCCAAAACCATAAACAAAAAATCTCGTCTTTCCCCCCTTAAGGAATTGGTCATAGTGAAGCAGAAGTAACTAAGACAGCAGCTCCGTGTTCTGTTTGGAAAGACCCCTTCACAATCAGGGTCCCACTGTACAGATTTGCCAGTGACTGGGGAACAATCGTTAAGAGTTGGGACTTTCAGTGCTCAGGAGGGAAAAGATCACCGTGTGGACTAATTGGCTGCCCTGATTATACTAGTCAGATTGCATTCTTCACTTTTCCTTCTTTAATTCTTTGTCTCTTTTCTTTTGCTTTTTGAGACAGGATTTCTCTGTACACCCAGCTAGGCTGGAGCTCATTAGGTAGGCCAAGCCGGCCTCAGTCTTGCAGAGATCTACCTGCCTCTGCCTCCCAAGTACTGGGATTAAAGCTGTGCAATACCATGCCCAGCAGATTCCACTTTCTTATTTGCAAAATATGTAAGGGGAAAAAATGTCCAAATTCATCATAGTAGATAAGCTTTGCTCTGTAGAGATGACTAAATCTATTTAATCCTTCTGAAAAGTCTTAATAATTCTAAAAATTTTAGTTCAACCAGTAATTCATACCACCATTGTTACTGATGGGTGAAAGAAGACACAGAAAAACAGAACTGCCTAACTAAGTCTGTTAGTCTTAGATTAACAGCCTATAGAGGCAGCCCAAGAGCTGAACACAGGAATCTGGGTCCTGTCAAACTAGGGAGACCTACTTTCCCCTTCCATGAAGGATTGTGGTTCCTACAAAGCCTGTCACAGAAGTGGTTCCTTGAGGCAAAGGAAGGGGATGCTCTCTCTAGCCCATTCTGGCTTTGGCGTTCTTCCTTCCCCTCCCGTTCCTGTCCACTGAGTTTGCTTTCATGTCGAAACAGCTAATTGGCCTTAGTGGTGCCCCAGGCAGCACCACTGCTGATATCCCCCACCTGCTCCTAGCTATTGGTATGAAATGACACCTCCATCCTCCTAGGCTGCCCCTCCTCTGCCTGGATCACTGCAGCCTCTTGGCTCTGCTCCCACTTCTCAGAGGGTTTAGAAAGGAAGGTCAAGTATGAGAGGGAGGCAGGGCTGTTACTAGGTCTGGAAGAGCCTTGAATATGTGCTAAGCTGATGAGTTTTCATCATGTGGACTGTAAAGAGCCATCTAAGATCTTCAGGCAATGACACGAGCACATCTATGTTTTGTAAAGATAAGTTGGGAGACGGACAGCAGCACTCAGGAAGCCATAGGGCTGCTGGCTGCCTTCATTTGATGATGTCTGACACACTCAGATGCAATTCTGCTAAGCATATAGACACCAGGAAATCTAGTCAAATCTAAATTATATATATATATTATAAATGAAATTCTATATATATCTAATATATATATTATTAATGTAGTAGAATCGACACTAATCGAGTTTTCTTCTTCAGCTATTACTGCTCCCTGATTTTCACTTTCCTGATCCAACAGAAAATTTTAACAGTAAGAATAATGGATGTTAAGTTTTGTCACCTCTCAATTGAACATTTTAACAGTGTTAAAGGTCTACTACATGCCCAATATGTTCATTTATCTAGTTTAAAATGCCAAAATTTGCTAAACCAACAGTAAAACTTAAAAAGAAGCATTGGGTTCACATTATCTGTGAAAAAAATAACAAAACTCGGAAATAAAGCCCCAAGTATTAAGTATACAAGACAAATAACCATGTGGAATGTGCTGTGAAGTCATCTCATCTTTGCTATCTGTCTATGTTTAAGAATCTCAAGAATATATGCCTAAACCTGCAGAGAGGGCATTTCAGAACAGGAGACACAAAATCCTCTTTTAAAATAAGGGAAAAGTTCCCCACAATAACCCTGACTCTCACTACAAAGCAGACCCGCTTTAAATGTATGCAACATTATCTATGCATAATCCCACAGTTCCCCTGGGTGCCTAAGCCCCTTGCCCACAGGAAGCTCGGTATACATTTCAACACATAAGTTAACACACTGGGCCCTCAAATCTCCTTTTATGCTTTGCTAAATTCAGGATGCTTAAAATGGCTGCCAATTCCTAATATTGCAAAGACTGTCTACATTAATATCTTTCAAAGCCCCAAACATTGGCAAAACACAAAAATTATTTTTGAATGTGCTTCAAGAATTAATATTAGAGAATAGGAAGATTTTTCTTCTCAACAAATTGCAGCTCAATAAGTTGTTCTCGCTCTCCTTAGAAATGGAGTGTGGCATGAGAAGCCAGGATGTGGCAGGGGACCATGTGGGGGCTGAGGCTGGGGTCTTCAAATGATGGCCAGGTCTGTTTCTTTACATCAAGTGTAGAGGCTAAAGCACAGGAAGCCAGTCTATTAGCTTGGAGCGACATTCCATTTGACTGGTCTTGCTGGGCTATTGTGGGCCCACGCCGGTGGCTCCTTGGCATTCTGGCCATTCTCGTGTCCTCACTGCTTGGACACATATGACCAGCAACATGCGTGTGCAACACTGAAAATAGCTTTCTTCTTAGCAATGAAAAGACAACCCCAGGAGACTTCTTCCCCCAGCCCTCCAGACGTCAGTCAGCTTGGTCCACTTGCTGCCTTGAACAAGCTGCACTTCCTCGCTTGAGGGTTTAAGTTCCCCTGTTCATTTAAAGAGCCAGCCTCACATCCACGTGCCAAATGGTTTCAGTGACAGCTTTGATTTTGTTATTTTCACCATTTATAAAAAGAGCATAATTCTCATATTATATTGGTAAATACAACACAGAATAATGAGAGCAGAGGAAATCCTGCTACCTAAAGGCAAGCACTGTAATTGCTCATGCTCTCGCAGTTTTCCTCTGAGTCTTTTGTAGTAATTTGGATTTAGTCACGAACGTGCTGTATATGCTCAGTGCTGGGTACAGCACTGTCTTCCTGAGTTACAGTCTGAGCTCTTCCCCAGCTAATTCCTCATTTTTATTTTTTCATTATTGGACAAATAAAGTTATTTTAGATAGCATCTGTCTCTCTTCTATTATAACTTGTGTTTTTTGATCATTTCGTACTTTGTATGTAAGCTTCAATTTAAATTGGATTTTAATAATTTCATTTTTTCTTACTTATGCATCAATTTAAGTCAGATTCTACAAAAAACTCACTGATATTATCTAAGAGGTCTGTGAGGATATTCCACAGGACCTGCAGGCCCAGAAACCGTTCCGACATTGCTATGACATTAACGAGAATTCCCAGCAGCCTGTGGGAGTCTCAAATGCTCCCCCCCCCCCCCCCCAGGGAATGGGACAGTCAGTTGGCTGACAGCAGACCTTCTGCTTTGTGATCTTGGACATGCTGCTTGACTTCTCTGAGCCCCAGAGGCCTCATTTCCAAGATGGGTGTCTAGTTCCCCTCACATAGAAAGGCTGCTGAATGTAGAATCAGTGCTTGCTGGAGTTTTGTCCTCGTTTTTCACTGGAACGCTGTTAGCATTTGAGACTCCCACAGGCTGCTGGGAATTCTCGTTAATGTCATAGCAATGTCGGAACGGTTTCTGGGCCTGCAGGTCCTGTGGAATATCCTCACAGACCTCTTAGATAATATCAGTGAGTTTTTTGTAGAATCTGACTTAAATNAACCACTAGGCCATCTCTCCAGCCCCTAATCATTACTTTTTATGTCTTAGAGCCATATAAGGTATATGTGAATAAGACTTGGTACTAGAGAGAAGGCCCTACTGCTCACACAAACCAAAAAAAGGAAGAAAGTTGAATACCACCGTCTCTTTTAACTAAATCAAACAATGAAATTTATGGCAACATTCCATTTTTGTACATGTTCAAAGAACCTGATTTGGGGTTCTTTTCTGGAAGTAGACATTAAAGCTTTATCAGAGCAGACGAAGAATGAGAAGCAAAGACAGAAAGCAAGAAAATGCGGGGAAGGGCGGGCTGTCTCCAAGAAACTGAGCCAGTAAGGTGTGGAAGGATGCATCTTGTGAACTGGTGGGTGAGGAGGGGGAGGAGGGGAGGGGAGGGGAGGGGAGGGGGGTTCAAGTCTCCTGAGACAGGAGAGGGCTGAGACCGAATTGGGATAGAAAGCCAAGGTTCCCGGACTTCCCATCCAGAGAATGACTTCAGTTCAGCCAAGGTGAGGAAGCCAAGGAGGGCTGATTGAGGGAAAGGCGTGGAAGAGGCCTGGGGCAGGTGACCTGGCACACAGGGAAGAGTGTGCAGCTGCCTCCTTCCTTTTCCATGTGGCACAGCTGCTCTGCAAATGATTGACAGGGTCGGTCTAATCACATGTGTTTGTTTTTTGAAAAAAATTCCCTAAAATATTGTCTTTACCAATCATTCAGACTTCCAAAATCCCCTTACTCTGACAAGTCTGTGGAATCAGATTTGGCAAGAGTCGAGATCTACATTCTACCAAGAGGCACAAAGAATTTCCAGTGGTATGTGTAAGTCGAAAAAACTGAGCTAGAAGTATGAGTAACCTGTTTAAGAAGGTCAGCTAAGGGGAGTGCAGTTACTTTCAGAAACTGCTTTTCATGTTTTAAGCCCTTTGGTAAATGGAATTCCTTTGCCTTTATGAACTATATTTAAATTAAACCAGATTTCACCCCCCCCCCCCCCGCAGGGAATGGGACAGTCAGTTGGCTGACAGCAGACCTTCTGCTTTGTGATCTTGGACATGCTGCTTGACTTCTCTGAGCCCCAGAGGCCTCATATCCAAGATGGGTGTCTAGTTCCCCTCACATAGAAAGGCTGCTGAATGTAGAATCAGTGCTTGCTGGAGTTTTGTCCTCGTTTTTCACTGGAACGCTGTTTGAAATCTGGTTTAATTTAAATATAGTTCATAAAGGCAAAGGAATTCCATTTACCAAAGGGCTTAAAACATGAAAAGCAGTTTCTAAAGTAACTGCACTCCCCTTAGCTGACCCTTCTTAAACAGGTTACTCATACTTCTAGACTCAGTTTTTTCGACTTACACATACCACTGGAAATTCTTTGTGCCTCTTGGTAGAATGTAGATCTCGACTCTTGCCAAATCTGATTCCACAGACTTGTCAGAGTAAGGGGATTTTGGAAGTCTGAATGATTGGTAAAGACAATATTTTAGGGAATTTTTTTCAAAAAACAAACACATGTGATTAGACCGACCCTGTCAATCATTTGCAGAGCAGCTGTGCCACATGGAAAAGGAAGGAGGAAGCTGCACACTCTTCCCTGTGTGCCAGGTCACCTGCCCCAGGGCCTCTTCCACGCCTTTCCCTCAATCAGCCCTCCTTGGCTTCCTCACCTTGGCTGAACTGAAGTCATTCTCTGGATGGGAAGTCCGGGAACCTTGGCTTTCTATCCCAATTCGGTCTCAGCCCTCTCCTGTCTCAGGAGACTTGAATCCCCCCTCCCCTCCCCTCCCCTCCCCCTCCTCCCCCTCCTCACCCACTCAGTTCACAAGATGCATCCTTCACACCTTACTGGCTCAGTTTCTTGGAGACAGCCCGCCCTTCCCCGCATTTCTTCTTGCTTTCTGGTCTTTGCTTCTCATTCTTCTGTCTGCTCTGATAAAGCATTTAATGTCTACTTCCAGAAAGAACCCCCAAATCAGGTTCTTTGAACATGTCAAAAATGGAATGTTGCCATTAAATTTCATTGTTTGATTTAGTTAAAAGAGACGGTGGTATTCAACTTTCTTCCTGTCTTTTTGGTTGTGAGCAGTAGGGCCTTCTCTCTAGTACCAAGTCTTATTCACATATACCTTATATGGCTCTAAGACATAAAAAGTAATGATTAGGGGCTGGAGAGATGGCCTAGTGGTTAAGAGCACTGACTGCTCTTGCAGAGGACCCAGGTTCGATCCCCAGCACCCACATGGCAGCTGAGAACCGTCTTTAACTCCAGTTCCAGGGGAATCCAACACACCCTCTTCTGACCTCCGAGGCATTGCATGGCACAGGTGCACAAACCTACATGCAGACAGTACATTCATACACATAGAAAAATGAATGAAATTTTTTTTTTTGTCTTTTTGAGACAGGGTCTCCCTGTAGCTCCAGCTGTCCTTGGAACTCACTCTGTAGACCAGGCTGGCTTCGAACTCACAGAGATCCGCGTGCCTCTGCCTCCCAAGTGCTAGGATTAAAGGCATGCGCCACCACGCCCGGCATTTATTTATTTCTGTATGTGTATCAATGTATTGTCTGCATGCAAGTTTGTGCACCCGTGTCGTGCAATGCCGCGGAGGTCAGAAGAGGGTGTCGGATTCCCCTGGAACTGGAGTTCTCCTGGAATTGGAGTCTCAGATGGTTCTCAGCTGCCATGTGGGTGCTGGGGATTGAACCTGGGTCCTCTGTAAGAGCGGTCAGCACTCTTAACCGCTAGGCCATCTCTCCAGCCCCTGAATGAAATTTTTTTTAAAAAGTAATGATTAATAGTTAATAAGATTAACAGTAAATGTATGTACCATCAATATTTTGTTACCCACTTACTAGCTCCTTACCTTCGGTGTTGATAACCTACCTGCACAATGTCCTCTATTTTCTAGCAACTAGTAGTTGAGAATCCCTATCTTAGATATTTTAGAAAAATAAAATGTTACCCTTCATTGAACTCTTCATGTTTGCCAGAAAGTTTACAAAATAACAACCTTATCCAATGTGTGTTAAGATCCTCCCTCTTACATGGAACTCTGTCAAAACTTCAAGTTCACACAGCTAGCAACCAAAGAGCCAGTGTTCAAGCTCTAACTCAGCACTGTCTTCACACGATCAACACTGTATAACATATACAAGTCGGGAGACACGGTCACTAGGGAACAGCTTTCAATTCTCACAAAACTAACTCTAAGAAAATTAAGAAACATATTAAACTCAATGTTTTCTACAAGGTAAAAAATAATTGTTCTATCAATTTACAAGTCAACGTTTCCCTTCCTTATGAAATCATGAGCTTTGCTTATGCCTGGTTCCATAAACACTTCGAGAGCAGGAGAGGCCATGAGTTATGGAGGCGGGGTAGCTATTGTTGTTTTGCTAAATGGACATGTTATCAGAATGCCTTTGAAATCTTTAGGTTTACACTCTTAGATGAGTGTTCCTCTCAGCCTTGGTCAGAGAAGCTTCTTTCCACAATGGATGGCAGTTCATGCAGAGGACCACGATGACTATTGGAGAGTATCCTGAACATGACACATGACCACTGCACTCATGAACTCACATCGGCTGTGGTGACTGGCACAAGACTGGGCTTCTCCATAGTTCATCAGGGTGGAGGAGGGGCTCAACGAGGCCCTTCCCCACACACCCTGTGGAACTCTTAGCAATTAGTGGTTGCTAGGTGAAAACAACTATGATTGTACCCTTAAAGATATAACCAATGGTCAGTTGCCCAGGCTCCAGCAAAGAACCCCCAACACCCCCTTCCATACTCATGTAAGCATCTCTAGTCAGTGGGTCACACACACAATACACACAAAAGACATTTAAGTCTGAGGAGGACTAATTGTGAGGAAGGGGGGTCATCAGGAGAGGAAGGAGAAAGTGTAGAGGAAGGTGAAAATAACCTAAATTAATTATGCATGGATAAAATCATCAAAGAATAAAGACAAATCATGGTCTTTGGGAACAAAGATAAGCATTCATTTTTTGAGCAATATGAGAAGGAACTCAGCAGCCCTTGGGTGCTGGCCTTTTGCTAGGTACTCTGGAGTCCTGTGGACCGGTACTTTCTCTGTGATAGGGGCTGAAGCTCTTTCCCTGACAGCTCATGACCTCTTGACATTTCATTTTTCCCCTGTGGATTTCTAGAATTAGAAGAGCCCTTCTTATGTGGTTTTCGATTGAAAACAAGCACTGACCCGGCATCCACGTGAAATCAATCAGGGCAAGCCTGATTTGGGAAGGGCACGTACAGAGAGGCAGTCATTGCCCACCCACAAACTTGCCTGCTTCTTTTCTTTCTGTTTCGAAGGTGCTGTTTTAGGTTGTGCTTCACTGAAAGTTTAAGCGTATTTTCTTGTACTTTTCTTTCCTTCATACACATTTTTTTTTATGCAGTGATTATAGTAACATGAAATGTCAAGACCTTGTCAGTATAGCTGGATACTTGGGATGGTGTTGGGAATCTCAAGGAAGTCCTTAGTATTACTGGTCATTTCTGTGCCATCCTGAATGTGCCCAGTAGTCTGTAATCTGAAAAACTGCTTATCTTTTGTGAAAACACTGGATATTTGGGAAATTTCTCCTAAGGCAGCAACAATGAGCAGATAAAATCAGTGATGACTTAAATGGTGACAATGCATTCTGGAGGACTCTGTTTCAGAACTTAAGGAGAATGTCAGCTAGGATCAAACACATCCTAGCTGAGGGCATGTGGGCAGAGGAGAAAAGCTCGGTAGCCATGTTTGATTTGAGCATTTCCATGTAACAAAACTATAAACACCTCTGACCATGAAATCCTGAGAAAAAAAATCTGCATTTTTTTGTGGCTAGACAGTATCGACACAGGGTAGGCAGTCAACCAATATTAGAAATAAGGGGAATTAAATTAAAAGAATGCAAGTAATTGTTGTAAACTATTTTTATATCTGATTTATAGACTAGATTCATCTGGTAAATAGTTCTTAAATGAGAGCAACTGTGTGCCCACTATCTCTGCTGGCACTGGTATGTTCAAGATGGAGAAAGATGTATCCCCTGAGACATTTAAACCTCTGCTTTGACTTTATGACGGTTTGTGGTTTAAATTTATATTGCCTATGACATCCAAGAGACTCAAACTGAAAAATCAATTTAAAACCTAGTCTTAGATTGGAAATACTCTTCGAACAAAGCCAAAACAAAATAAAGCATCTCTGCAAGGCTACACACTCAGCTGAGGCCACAGAGATGTCACCTTTGTGAAGCTCCACCAATACTAACTCACAGTCCAATATAAAAATGTGTGTGAGGAAGCAAATGACCGTGACAGGCAGCAGAAGCAGCAGCCAGATTTAGACTCCACATTTCCAACAGTAGAATGATTGGGTAAAGTTTATTAAATGTCTATGTTTAAAATGATTCAAATAAATGAAAAATTAAAACCAAAAAATGAGACAGAAACAGAACCTATTACAATAAGAAACAAAAATGTTAAAGATTTTAGGTCCTTATAAGAGAATATTAAGGATAATTTACTTAAGTAAAATATATGGGCTTATAATACAGTGAATCACTTCCCATCCAGTAGAGGAATGGAAAATAAAAAAAAAATTAAGTCAATTAATACAAAAGAAGGTAGAAAATAACAATAAATCCATAAGTGAAGAACAGTAAGGGTAATTTGAAAGCAGATGGTAGAAATAAACCCAAATATATCAAAGCAAACAAAGTTGTGAACAGACTAAACTTGCAAGTAATCAGAGAAATAAGGTCAGGTTTGTTTTTTTTTATTTTTTATTTAAAAATATGCAAATAAAAATGCAACCGATGCATAGCTTGCTTAATCTAGTTATGCGACTAGAATTCAGATCAGACCAGTCTCCCTAGAAACTCACCTCATGCCCCCGAAAAGGGTGGCTGTCCTGAGTCTACCAGCATAGGTTAATTTGTGTTTTTAATAAACAAAGAAAGAAAGAAACACATACTTCACTGGAGAGTGAATCTGTGTGGCAATTGATGTATCATAAAATATTTGACATGGTGGTCACCTGGAGAATTCAAACATCAACACCAACTACTGGACAAGGAACCTGATAAAAAAGTCAGAGGACATGGGCTCCAATCCCAGATCTGAGGACTGACTGTGTGCTTGTCAGCAAGGTGCTATCATTCCTCCTTTGGTTTCTCCAGCTAGAAAATGAGGCCAATCACTACCTACATGTCATAGTCCATTTTGTTGTTGCAAATACCCATATCACAGACTGGATAAGTTAGAAAAGAGGATTATTTTCATCCATGGTTTTGCCCATGTTGAGGGCCACATCTGGCCTTTTTCCTGGCAGAGTCTTGAGTTAGGGCAAAACATCACATGGCAGAGGATAAGAGCACAGAATTGATGTCAGAGAGCCATTGTCACAAAACCCACTAAGCCACCAGTCACCTGACCGGACTAAGGCATTCCTAAGGGGAGAGCTTAATCAGCTCCTAAAGGCCACATGGGATCTCACATTTTAACATCACATAACGGGGATTAAATTTTAACATGAGATTTGAAAGAGACAACCATGGTTGCATGGCAACAGCTCATGGGATCACTGTAGGAAATACAGTAATTATTAGGCAAAAGTATTGGAAAAGGGCGTGGCATGTAGGAAACTTTATTTGTTAATTGCCTGCTTTAGTTCAGGTTATTAGATTACCAGACACTGGATTACTTAAACATTTATTCCTCACGGTCCTGAGTCTGAGAAATCCAAACTCAAAGTACGGGCGGATTTGCTGTCTGGCAAGGGCCCTCTCCCTGGTTTGCTGAGGACTCCCTCCCCGTGTGTTTTCACTAAGAGACAGAGAACAAGAAAAGGTTCTCATGTCTGTTTTTCTTTTTGTTTTTTATTTATTTATTTTTATGAGTATGAATGTACTGTCTGCATGTAGGTTGGTGCACCCGTGTCATGCAATGCTGCCACGGAGGTCAGAAGAGGGCTTCGGATTCCCCTGGAACTGGAGTTCAAGACGGTTCTTAGCCACCATGTGGGTGCTGGGAATTAAACCTGGGTCCTCTGCTAGAGGAGTCGACACTGTTAACCGCTGAGACATCTCTCCAGCCCCTTGTTTTGTTTTTAAAGGCATGGTCTCCCACAACCCACAACCTGCCTGGAACTTACTCTGTAGATCAGGCTAGCCTTAATCTGAGAGATCCACTTGCCTCTGCCTCCCAAGTGCTGAGATTAAAGGCATGTGTCACCACACCTGGCTCACGTCTATTTTTATCAGGGAATTAAACTCAGCATGATCTAATATACACCTACATACCTACCCCCACACACACCAGAAAAACAACCCCTCACATTGGGGGTTAGCTCTTCAACAGGAATGTAAACATTCAGTCCATAGCTACATTAATAATTATGACTGTTGGGGGCTGGAGAGATGGCTCAGTGGTTAAGAGGGCTGGCTGCTTTCGCAGAGGACCCAGGTTCTATTCTCAGTACCCACATGGTCGCTAACAACTGCCCATAACTCCAGTTCCAGGGGGATCCTATGCCTTCTTCTGACCTCTGCAGGCATTCTATGCCACAGTTGTACTTACATACATGCAGGCAATACATTCATACATATTAAGTAAAAAATAATAGTAATAATAAATATGAATATAGAATGCCCTAATGATCATGTTCAGAATAAAGGATTAATACATGTTTCCAGCCAGACTCCTAATCTATAGTCTTTTGTATTCATTTAATTCCTAAAGATCTTCCAGTGCCTTCCCATATTCCCCAATAGAACCAAATCCTCATGGAACCCTGTAGGTTCCGGGATAATCAGACCTGGCTTCACACACTGAGCTCCTCCACTTCCACTCTGACTATGCTTCATCCTCAGCCTTCGTGTGGTGGCTCTGTCTGTAGTGTTTGTCCAGAAGCTGCCCTGCATGCCCCTCACTGATTTTCATATATTTAACAGTTTTCTTTCTTGGGTATCTTCATTGAACAATAAAGTTTCAACACCCACCTCCATACTTTATATCTCCCTTTTTGCTTTTTAAAAATCTTAGCTCTAATAACTATGTAATGTGCCATCTTATTCATCTCAATGTCTCCTCCACTGAATTTAAACTCAAAATGCAGATATTTTGTCACTTTTGTTGACTGCTGCATCTCTGGCACTGGGAGCTGTGGCATGCACGTGGAAGACCCTTGGTAGCTGTTCATCTTTGAAGAGTATTTGCATCGTGATATCATTTCTATAAGTTTTAAAGCATGAAAGCTAAATGAATATATTAAGACATGCTAAAATATACAACAAAAATAGAAAGGAAAGCAAGACGATAAAGCATGCCAGTTTGGAACAATGACTAAGAGGATGACAAGAAAGGACAGGATCAGAGAGTAAGTTTAAAGCCAAATGTCATGTTATTTTATTTTTCCCCTTTTTTTTTGTTCTGTTGATTGACAGCCCACAGGCATTGTTTCGTAACTGACAAGGTTACAAAACTATGGTAGTAGACACCTTAGTTCATGCTTCTGATCAGCCTGTGAACCAGTCTTCCCTGTTGCCAGCATCTCTGCCTTCCACAAAATGGGGTTCCTTTTTCCTCACAGTACTTCATGGAGAAGACAATTTTGAAAGGCCACAGGAAGTTATTTACTTCCTTGAAGTGTTTCCCAACAGTATATATCTCATGAGTCAGATCCTCCATGCAAAGAGCTCCATTTTTGCCATGAGACTGACCAGTGAATGATTTGTCACGACAATCTGCTTACTGCTTTTGCCATAATTACACTTGCAGATTAGTTCGTGGCCTGCTTTGGGCCCTGACGCTTTTATAGACGCAATTACACAGTCCTCAGCATGTTAACTGGAGCTTTGTTAAGCTTAACAAATGTTTGAAGATCTAGAGAAGACAAAGAAGCTACACCAGTTTGTGACCTTTGGGCCCACACCACTGAAGCCTCTGATGACAAAGTCTGATTTGTGTTCTGTGAGGACACATTGCTTGATTACCACCTTGGCCATTCCAGTATTAGTTCTAGGGATCTTCCTATATTCCTAGGACAGTGCTTAGCTTTTGCATTGACAAGCTTGCCTAATGCCTTTTGAAGTATCTTTGGGGAAAATTTCTTTATCAGGCACTAATCCCTTAACTCTGCTAAATTCTTTTGTTTTTGTTTTTGTTTTTGTTTTTCTTAAGGATTTCTGAAACAGGAGTAGCCATTTTTTTCTTGTCTTTAGGCTCTTCTTAGTTCCAGCCAGCTTATTGTTTTTCTTCAAGCATAAAAAATCATGTAGAAATTTACAGTGTTATTTATTCTTATGTTTCACAGTCATAATTGTTCCATAATGGCTATTCAATATATAAGAACTTTTTTTTGACAAAAACTTAGAGATAATAGAAGAAAAATATTAAAGAAATTTCAACTAGCTCTTAAGCATTAAAAATGGCTCAAATTCATTATTAATTAGGCACTACAGATAAAACAATAGTGTTCCTGAGGTTTTAAAAAATGTAAAAATTGATCACATTACATATTAGTAAAGTTTCAGGGAACAGATAGTGCCCATGGATAGGAAATAATAAACTCCTTGGAGAGACAATCCTGTCATATCAGTTGAAATTGGTATGACATTTCCAAAAAACATAAAATAGTCACTTTGTTTTTAATGTATTTTATTGAATTTTTGTATATTTCAAACATTGCAATACATTTTAATCATATTTCAACCTCCCTCATCTGCACTCCTCATAGTCTACCCATAGGATTTGACGAATTCTGTCCTTATACGTTAAAGTCTATTAAGTCAAGTTTATGTACCCAGCTGTCTCTCAGTATGCGTTCATCCACTTCAGCCTGTATGGCCAATCTACCATCACTCCCTTAAAAAAGATCAACTCTCCCTCACCCAGCTGTGCTAACCTGCCAATGGTTCCTCATCTAAGGTCAGGGCCTCCTGCCCATTTCTCCAGCTGTGCTGGTTTTTATCTGATTGAGTTTGCTTGGTTCTTTCGAAGGCTCTAAGTCTCTATGAGCGAGTTCCCAGGAGACTGTAAGGCTCTGTTTCTGTCCTTGGTCCTCTCTTCCACAATGACCTGGAGCCCTGGGCGGGTGAGGGTTAACATTGGGCCTCCAGGGACTCTGCAGTCTCTTATTCTCCACCTTGGCCGGTTGTGGCGTTCTGTGTTCATTGCCCCCAGTTGCCCGAGGAAGCTTTGCTGCTGAGAGCTGTGCGATGCATTAGTATTCTCTCTACCCCTTGTTCTATTTTCTGTGAACCTTAGGTATAAAGGTTCCATTGTAGATGTGTCACTCAGGGTTGGACATCTAACACACACCTATTCTTTGTGTGTGATCAGTTGTGGAACTGTGTAATAGTCTCCATCTGTTGCAAGTGAAGCTTCTTTGGTAAGTGGTGAAAATTCACTTTATTGTAATGAACTCAAATAAAAACATCATAGAGCGAGATTAAGGTAGCCACTCAAACACACACCCAGTCCCCAATCTCTCTGCATCTCAGCGAACTTCTTCACAGTGAGAATGTCCATTCTGAAGCTGTGACGCTTCACTTGGGGTTTTAAACTTTCAGTATAAATTACATTTTAAGCACTTATCTATTACAGAAAAGACACATTGTGATAGTGTTAAAGCTGGAAAAACAAGCCAAGAGTGGTGGCTCACGCCTTTAATCCTAGCACTTGGGAGGCAGAGGCAGGCGGATCTTTGTGAGTTCAAGGCCATCCTGGTCTACAGAGCCGAGTTCCAGGCAAGCTGGGACTAAAGGGAGACCCTGTCTCAAAAAGACAAAAAAAAAAAAAAAAAGACCAAAGCTGGAAAACCCATGATCTTTATAGTTTTTTTCATGACTCACATGTCCCTTTCTTACACAGGTGCACATATCCATCACAGGCTAAGATCTGCAGATGAGGGAGAACAGGAGATTTTTTTTTTTTTTACTTTCTGAGACTGGGTGACCTCACCTAATAATATACATCCCAAGTCCATCTACTTACCTGAAATTTTCCTGATTTGACTTTTCTTTCTTTTTTTTTTCCTTTTTAGCTCTTTAGAGCTAAAAAATATTCCATTTTAGATATGTGCCAGATTTTCTTTATCCATTCATCTGTTGATGGACATCTAGGTTGGTCCATTTCCTTACTATAACAAATAGAGCAGCAATAAACATAGGAATGCAAAGAGCCTGGAGTTCTCTGGGTTTGCACTCAAGAATGTAATAGTTGGGTCATATGGTAGTTCTAGTTTTAATTTTTTGAGGAACTTCCAAAGCGATTTCCATAATGGTTGTATTAATTTTCACTCCCACAGCAATGATTAAAAGGTCCTCTTTCTCCACAACCTGTCCAACATTTGTCAGATTTCTTGATGAGAGCCATTCTAAAATCGGGTAAGGTGGGATCTTCAAGCAGGGGCTAATATTCAGAATTTACAAAGAACTGCAGAACTTAAATGCCAAGGAACTAAAACTGCTGACCAACCAATGGGCCAACAAACTGATAATTTTATAAAAAGGAAACAGAAATGGCCAGTAATTACCTTAAAAATGTTCAACATTCATGTCAGCAAGTAAATACAAAAGAGTTCTATCTTATTGAATATATCTTTCAAGATAAGTTATCTTGTGTGGTGAAAATGCATCAAAAGAGACAGCAAAGAGAGCTCTTAAACAAATAACAATGTGTCTCAAGAGCATGCTTCTATATTGCTTGTTTAATTGTAATTTTATAAAAGAAATAAAGTAAAAGCTGCATGCCAAAAATTTGTTAGATACAGCTAATTAAATGTAGCATTTAATTGGAATTAAGCATTTGTATCCCTTAATCTTTATATTAGGAACCACAAAAGACTTAACTTGAATGAGTCAAAGTACCAGCTTGAGAGTTTAGAAACACAGCACCCTGAACAAATCTAAAGAATGCAGACTTCAGCGAAAAGGGAGGATAAAGTCAGAAATAAAATAGAAGATAAAACTGTAATAGAAGATCAACAAGGTCAAAGTTGTTTCTTTGACAAAACCAATAAAAGAGATAATTTTGGTAAGTCAAAAGAAAGAGCAAAAATAAACACTTCTTTAAAAGAAAATGAGAACCTAATCAGAGGTGCTATGGAGATTAAAAAAATAAAAGTACGTCATGAACAATTTATGCAAATAAGTCTCAAAGTTTAAAAGAAATGGATAATGTTCTAGAAACATACACTTTAGCAAACTGACTAAAAGAAAAAAAAATTAAATAAATTAAAACAATTGAATCAGTAACTGAAAAGTTCATTCACGAAAAACACAAGGCCCATGTTGCTTTTAGCTGAATTCTACCTAGCTTTCAAATTAATAAAAATCTTTCAAGAGAAAAGATGAAGGAATGAACTCAAAATCCTAATCATAGAGCTACTGTAATACACCTGAAATCAAAATGTCAGTGTCTTAGTTTCTTTTGTTGTTGTTGTTGTTGTTGTTGTTGTTGCTGTGACAGAGTACCTGCCAAAAGCCATTTAGGAGCTTAAGTCCATTATGGTGGAAAAGTCAGGGTGGCAGGAGTCGGAAGCAGATGGTAACACTGTACCTACAGTCAGGAAGCAGAAAGTGAAGAATGCACAGTAATTCAGCTCAGCTTCCTTCCTCCAGTCGCACAGTCCAGGATCCCAGCCAGGAAATGGGGCCACCCAGGGTGGGCGGGCCTTCCCATCTCAGTTACAGTAATCAAGATAATCCCTATCACTTACTCTTCTGTTGCCCTGACAAAATATTGTGACCAAAAGCAATTTATGTAAGAAACAGTTTATTATGGCTTATGGCTCCAGAGTGAGATTCTATAGGCTGCAGGACCTGGCAGCAGATGGCAGACATGGAGAGCTCACACCTGCAATCACAGACCAGGCAGAGAAAGGAAAGTCCATTGAAGCTATGAAGTCTCAAAGCCCATCCCCAGTGAAGTACTTCCTCCAGCAAGGCTGCACCTCCTAAAGAAAGGTGCCTCCCAAACACAGATACAAGGGTCTGGAACAAAATGTTAGTAATGCACATTATTCAGTCTTTCAAAAGCACTGAACATTCTGGGTTTATCTGGGATACATGGGCATTCTGACATACACTATTGCAACTATGACTTACCACTTTAACACATGAGGAGACAATCTTAGCAGACAGAGTAAAAGCAGTGACATCAAAGTTTCAACACGTTGACTATATGCTTTCTTACCAAAGTACAAAGGGAATAATTCCCTTTATTTGATAAAGACTGTTTAATTTAAAACCATAGGGACATCATATCTGGTGGTCCTGTTTTGGAAGTACAATCTCTTTTATGGAGTTGATTCAAGCTTGCTCCCAGTTTTTTTAAATATTTTTTACATTTTTATGTTTTTATTTATGTGTATGAATGTATTGTCTGCATGCAGGTTTGTGCACCCGTGTCGTGCAATGCCGCGGAGGTCAGAGGAGGGTGTCGGATTCCCCTGGAACTGGAGTTCTCCTGGAATTGGAGTTGCAGACAGTTCTCAGCCGCCATGTGGGTGCTGGGGATCGAACCCAGGTCCTCTGCAAGAGCAGTCGGTGCTCTTAACTGCTAGGCATTTCTCCAGTCCACGCTCGCTCCCATTTTATAAATAAACTGTTGTTTTCCATCATTTCAATTTTAAGCAGTGAAAATATTGGATAAAATGCATGGACTTGTCATCACATGATTTCTTGTGACAACTCTGAGAAGAGGACTTGCTTACATCTATACATTTTTATTATTCTAGCCTACATTTCCATGAGGAAAAAAAAATAAACAAAGTTTCAGTGTCACCAAGAACTTCCTGGGAATTCTTTTATTCATTCTATTCACGCAACAGATGTTTATTGAGCTCTGGTTATGCTAAGCTCTCTGTTTGGAGTTGGCGTTCGGTGACTGACATAGCAAATGCGGCTGCTGGCTTTGTGGAGCTCTGAAGTCATCTGTGTTTGTTCTCTAAAAATATGCCCATGTGTGCCTTCTGAGTATTTAGATTGACTGATGAGTAGGTAGGTAAAAGAAATGGGATCTCTTTTCACAGAGTACCTATGTTTTACAAACAAACAACAAAAATATAACAAACCAGGCATGTCAATACAGATCTACAATTCTAGCACATGGAAGGGTGAGGCAGGAGGATTAAGAGCCAACTGAGCTACATAATGAGAGCTATTCTCTCATCTGAAAGAGCCTAAGGGTATAGACCACAGATCGCCTCATCACCCTCGGTCTTCCTGTACAGCTTAAGCTATACAGGGCTCTGCTTTCTGGCTAAGCTCAGCACTTCTGATGTGGGATGTGACTTTACTGAAATGGAAGTGAGCATAGTCTCCATAGGAGAGAACACCTAACTAGTATTTATCATTGTCAATCAGCAACTCAAACTTCAAAAAGGAATACAGGGCTGGCAAGATGGCTCAGGAAGTAAAAGCACTTGCTACCAAGCCTGAGGATTTGAGTTGCTCCCTGGGAATCACATTGTGGAAGGAAGAACTGACTCCCACAGTTGTCCTCTGACCTATACACACATAGGTAGATGATAGATAGATAGATAGATAGATAGATAGATAGATAGATAGATAGATAGATAGATATGATAGATAGATAGATAGATAGATAGATAGATAGATAGATAGATAGATAGATAGAGATATACATACACATACATACACACACACACACACACACACACACACACACACATTTGAAAATACATGTGGGCAGATGTGGCAGCACAGACCTCTAATCCCAGCATTNGATAGATAGATAGATAGATAGATAGATAGATAGATAGATAGATAGATATAGGGAGATAATGTAATCCTGTTATTAAACTTTTTTAAAAAGGATAAACGTTAGTTCTACATCGCAGTGAGCTTCTGGCGGCAGAAAGGAAGCCCAGAGCTGACAAGCAACAGCAAAAACTATACTCTCCTGGAAAGTGCAGCAGTGTGGAAGGAGGCCATACCTGGACAAGAAACCAGAGGCAGAAAGGGAAAGGGTTTCAGGTGGAGAATCTAGCTTCCACCCGCTCCGCCTCTCCATGTTTTGGGATAACCAAGCCCCCACTTTGGCCCAGGCCATTGCAGATATTTCCAGTGGGGTAGAGTGGGCGTGCAAGAGGACATGCCCCACCCTGCACCGAATCCTGTCTTCCAGTGCTGGCATCTGCAGATCTATAGGATGATGGAACGAGGTTTCCATCTCCAGTGCTGTTTTAGTCTAAGAACTTAAGAGGTGAATCCTGACAGAGTTGATCAGTCACGGGTTAAAATGGGCTAAAGGCTCCTCCCTTCCCTCTCCAAGGAATCCCCAAAGGGACTCCCCAGAACATGCATTGTTCTATTTCCTAGACAAGGTTCAGTCCAGAAAACAAGGCTTCCCAGGCCAAATTAGCTAGAGTCCCAGTGAGTGCAAACACTATAAAACAGGCCCAAACTAAATGTTTTTAAACTGTCATAAAATAGCATGAAGAAATGAAGCAAGTGAAATTTGAAATTAGGCACAATTAGTAAACTTTAAAGAACTGCAGCAATGCTTTAGTAATGTGAAGCAGGCATAAAAAAAAGACACAAGAAAAGGGAAACAAACTTTTTTTTCTGTTACTGTTGTTATTATTTTATTTTTACATCCTTAGTGTTATCAGAGTTCCTGGTGTTTGACAAACATTTGGTCAGACTAGGTCAGTGAAACAAGTTGTTGCTTCCTCCTCTGAGTCGTATGTCCCTGGAGCAGTCTACTCACAGTTGGGCACAAAATTGAAATACACCATCACCTAGATTTCGGGCTATGTCAGGGCAGCTCAGCATGATCTCAGACAGCCCTGGTTAAAATGGGATTCAGGAGGAGTGAGGTGGACATCCGGAAGCGGGGGAGGGACATCTACTCAGCAATCTCATCAGGGGACACAGGCTTTAGTGTTCACATTGTAAGGAAACTCTTCCATACTGATGGTCTCAGGAGGCAAACAGGCCCTCCAGTTTCCGTTGAAGCTAAGAATGGTGGACATCTCCTCCTCACTCAACTTGAAGTCAAAGACCTGAAAGTTCTCATGTATGCATGGACCTGAAAGTTCTCATGTATGCATGACTGTGTCACAAACTTGGGGATCACCACTATGTTCTTCTAGATATGGAACCTAATCAGAACCTGGGCTGATGTTTTCTTGTGATCTATAGTGATCGATTGAATCTTTGGATCCTCCAGTAGTGAAGGGTCCTCTGGCTTGGTCCAGAGGACCAAGGTCTATCTTGAGTGCCCAGTGAGCTATAGGCTGTCACAGGGATGCCCTTGGAGTGGTAGTACTGCATCAGTTTGTCCTGGGTGAGATATGGGTGGCACTTAACCTGATTGGTCACTGGTTTATGCTTCCGTCCAGGTTTGTTCAAGATCCTTTCAATCTGGAAGTGGTTAAATTGGAGATACCCAGGGCTTTCACTAATCCCTCATCCAGCAGTTCTTCCACGACTTCCCAGGCATCCAAGAATGTTATGTTACTGGCGGGAACATTGCTTTTATCATCTTTGGGGAATAACTCCTCCCCCTTCCCAGGCTGAAGTCCCTGTGGCGAGTGAACAGAGTTCCAGAAAGTCCACTTTCAGATCCGTGAGGTCTTCTGAAGGCTCCCTCAGCAGCTTCATCTTAAAGCTGGGGAACCACAACTTGCTCACAATGAACGTGTCCTCCTGCTTCACACCCTTTTCCTTGATCTTCTCCTGGATGGCTCCTCCCACCTCATTCTCGTTATAATCCATGTACACATGATGTGCTGATATCTGCCATCAATGGCCACTTCATGGCTTCCTTGACTTGACCTGGGGGAGACTTCATGGGCACCTGGACTTTGGTCCTGAGCTCCCCAAAGGTGGCCATGGATACTGACAAAAATGGTTCTGAGAGAGCAGATAAATGCCTGTGTCTAAACTTTTTTTAAATTTGAATAGGATACAAACAGACAATCTAGTGTAGATAATTTTCATCAACATAGTTGGAACCAGTCAACTAATGCAAAAGTCAATTGAATCAAAGAATTGGATTTTTTAAAAGACATGAATCTTACATGCCTAATTTTCACTTACAGTATACAAATACATATTTATTGCCAGTCTTTTGATTACATGATATATCAGTCAGCTTTCCATTGCTATGACAAAACACCTGAGTTATAATAAAAGGCTAATTTGGGCTCATTTTTAGTCCAAGGCCTTGGGGCTCTGTTGCTTGAGCGTCTTCTAGTGGCAAAAGCACACTATGGCAGGAGTCTGTGGCAGAGGAGGTCAGCTTGCCTCAGGGCAGCAGAGAAGCAAGGAGAGGACTGGAAGGCCAGTCTCACCTTTGAGATCATATCCTTGATGACACTAGGCCCCATTTCTCAAAGGTTCTACTGCCTTCCCAGAGCACCACAGGCTAGAGATCACTCTTCAAAATATGCACCTTTGGAGAGATTTCCCAAATCAGCAACAAGAAAAGGCAGTGTTTGCTTTAACTGCCTGACTTTTGAATATTGGATTTCTAAGTTGTTTTTCTTTATTTAGTAAGTATACTCAAAATATAAGAACCAGGATTTCTAGCTCAATTTCTCTCTCTTTAGTTCTGGGCCAAAAGCTAGACATTGGCAAAGTAATGCAAATTAAAAATCCTTCTGTATTTAAATATGCACTTTGCAACATTTTACAGTTGTCTTGATCACTACTAATTTAAGATCATTTTCTCAGCAGCTTAATGTTATCAAGTCTTCCTTCACATTTAATTTGGTTACTTGAAAAAAATTAACTCTCTTATACTCATATTTAACAAATCAATATAGTTAAAAGCACAATTACAAATACAAATTTTAAAGCATAGAGGAATAGGGCCAAGGAAATGGCTCAGTCAGTAAAACACTTGCCTTGCAAGCAGGAGGAGCAGAGTTTGTTCCCCAGAACCACATTAAAAAGTCAGGCATGGTGGAGCAAGCTTCAACCCAGGGCCTACTGCAGAATCAGTGAGCTCCCTGACAGTGAGAGGCCTGGCTCAAAGGAGGAGGCGATTGGCACCGGAAGCTGTTCTTTGGTCTCTGTGTGCATACACGGGCACCTGAACACAGGCATACACAAACATAAATATGAATGGATGGATAGATGATAGATAGATAGATAGATAAATATAAATCAGACATAACCAGATTATAGAACATGCATAACTGACTCTTGTTAAGCATAATATTCATGTAGTGAGAACCAAAGTTTCCTGGACAGCCTAGAGGGATACTGGCCATCAGAGTTAGGTGTGTAAAATTCAGGAGCGAGGGGTCTGGAGAGATAGCCTAGTGGTTGGGAGCACCAACTGCTCTTGCAGAGGACCTGGTTTCAATCCCCAGCACCCACATGGCGGCTGAGAACTGTCTGTAACTCCAATTCCAGGAGAACTCCAGTTCCAGGGGAATCTGACGCCCTCTTCTGACCTCTGCGGCATTGCACAGCACGGGTGCACAAACCTACATGCAAACAGTACATTCATAAACATAGAAAATAAATTTAAAAAATTTTTTTAAATTTAAAAATTTTAGGTGTCCCCGTCTGCGGGGGCAGTAATCCGCAGGTACCCGAAGGAGACCCCAGACCTGTAAGATGGGCGAGAGAGAGAGAAGGAGACCCTGCAAGCTTTGTCAAGGTCTAGTTTACTGGAAGAAAGGCACTGCATATATCCTGCAGAAAACAGGAAGTGGGGAGGGGGAGAATGGAGCAGGGCAATTAGTCAGTCAGGCCATCTGGCGTCAGAGGGAAGGCTATTTTGCAAGATAACAGAGCAGGAACTTCTGGCTGAAACATCCTG
>VZQC01013995.1:879550-907366 GCA_009823505.1 Rhizomys pruinosus | reverse complement strand
CTTTTTCCTTAAGGTGGGCATTAAGTTCCCTACCCACCTTGTCCCATGTTTTGGGATGAATGGATGGTCCATTAAGGACAATCCAGGGGCAGGTATCACCAATGAATATAAAGAATTTTACTAAGTCCTTTTTCTTAACCCAGACTCCTCTCTCCCTGAAGGCTGTCTTAAAGTGTTGAATAAATCATTCTTCCTTAGACAGCGAATGGCCCATCTTTAATTTGAGACAAAGAAATCACTTACTTTTCATCTGTGAGGTCCTGGCTCCATGGGCGGTGGGCGTCCTCTTCTTTAAGTGTTCGACCGGCCGGTCCTTCTTACTTCTTTGTCTGGTGGGGGGTCTCTGACTTCGAGCCCCTACATCAGGCACCAATTGTCCCCGTCTGCAGGGGCAATAATCCGCAGGTACCCGAAGGAGACCCCAGACCTGTAAGATGGGAGAGAGAGAGAGAGAGAGAGAGAAGGAGACCCTGCAAGCTTTGTCAAGGTCTAGTTTATTGGAAGAAAGGAGCTGCATATATCCTGCAGAAAACAGGAAGTGGGGAGGGGGAGAATGGAGCAGGGTAATTAGTCAGTCAGGCCATCTGGCGTCAGAGGGAAGGCTATTTTGCAAGATAACAGAGCAGGAACTTCTGGCTGAAACATCCTGGGCTTATCTTCAGTATAGTCCCAGACCCATGCTGGGCAAGCAGGGCATGTTCGGGCCTGTCCAGGCTGGACTGTGTCTCGGTCTCCAACATTTAGGAGCCAGTTCTACAACAGTAGTAGAAGGCTAATTTTAGTAGTAGAGCAGTTCCTTGCATGAATGCAAGTGGTTTGTTTTGCATATAAAGCAGTTTTTGAAAATTATTATACATAAACATATGGCCAAGAGAACTTTCCGAGAGACTTGTGTGGGTTGGCTCTGATGTACCTAGACACAAAAATAAAACTGGCCATCAAGTCAGAAGAATAAGTCAAAGATAAACCTCTCATTCAAGGTTGATTTATGCATGCAAGGTTTTATGTGAAAATGTAACTGCCTTCCTAGGAAACAAGGGGAAATACTTTCCCATACTATAATAATTCATAATTTTTGACAGTTTGCCTGTATTGTCAAGGGTTGCAGTAACTTCAATTCTAAGAGGCTTTATGGAGGGGAGCTTTTTATAAATCTTGTTGAAAAAGAAAGTTCAATGAAGTTAATCGGCACAAAATAAAAATTTTCTGGAGCTGAGTATAAGCACTGATAATCTACATTTGATATATATTAACTGTGTGTTACAAAGGAACGAGTTAAACAAACTTAATTTTAATCAGCTATTGATTTACTGTTATTCATGCCTTCATAAAAATCATTTGATAGTTGTTTTCAAATTCAATGGCATCACCCAAATGTCATATTTTTTAGGTTTCATTTTTATTGATTTCTCTGATTTATAAAGACTCTTTCACACTCTCCAAATTCTCATCAGGCCCAGCAGAATCAATGTTCTGCTCTAAAGCTTCAAGCCTTCTATTGAATGGCTTTCCGTGGTCTATTCTGCCAGAGTTAAAAAACTGAACTCAAAAATCCTCTGAATAATGACGTTTAACCCTTTGCTCTTAGCTTAATGCATTACAGCCAAATTCATTAAATCTCTAACCACCTGGAGAACAAATATTAAGAATTTGAATATTGGGCTGGGGAGTTGGCTCAGTGGTTAAGGGCACTGGCTGCTCTTGCAGAGGACCAGGGTTTGTTTCTCAGCACCCACATGGTGGCTAACAACTGTCTGTAACCCCAGTTCCAGGGATCTTATGCCCTCTTCTGACTCCTGTGGGCATTGCAACACACAGGTGCACTTACTGCAGACAATACACTCATACATATAAAACAAAAATAATAAAATAATAAATAAAATATGTTTTAAATAATTTTTATATAGTTAACATTTGTTGTAAATTTTAATGGTGTATAAATTTATTGGACTTAAAATCAAGACCCAAGGAAAAGACTTAGGTGTCTTCTGAACTGTGAAATGCCTACCTCCATGTTTTGGCTAAAACATAACTCCAAAACAAAAGTTTAACAGGGAATCTGGCCAAGTTAAATAGTAAATAAGTTTAACTAGTACCCATATTCTTTCCCTCCAAACAATAAGGACTAAGTGGAGAATGGTAAAGGAAATGTTCTGTACAGTTCTGGCTCCTAATACAGCATTCTGAGTGTATAAGATTACCTGATTTAAAAGAAGTTTAACAAAAGGAATTTGAATACAGAAAATGCATTAGCTTAAATGACAATGTTTATTGGGAATAGCAACACACACCAAATAAGCTCTTGAAGTCTTCAAGCTGATATACAAGTAATAATATGAGTAACTTCTAACTGTAGAGCACTGGAGGAAGAACGTATTCACATGAAGACTGATTTGATTCTAGTGTTGGTCTTGACAATCTAAGCATTTCATTATGAAAATAGCCAGTCAGGAAATAGCACTGAGTAATGTTTCCAATCATAGGTGCTTTCGTTTACAGTATTTCAATCAAGGAAATGGGACTATGTCAAGAGATCATGCACAGAATTGTGAACATTGCTTGTGATCACACAGAGCATGTCGTCTCCTGGCGGTGGGGGGGTAGTACCAGCCACGTCAGATGATTGACAAGGGCAGAGAGGAGGACACTCAATTTGAATGCCTAAAACGGATCATATTAGATGTCTACCTCTTTATGTCTATATCGCTATAGACTAAATGTTTGCACCCCACCTCCATAGCTATATGTTGACATTGGAATCCACAGTGTGATTGGTATTTGGGTGTGTTCATGGTGGAGACGGTAGACCAGAGACTCACCACCAACCAGACTCTGGATCTATAAGCACCTTGACCTTGACCTTCCCGCCCTCCAGAATGGATGGGAATGAGCATTTTCTGTAGCAGCCAGCCAGTCTGAAGCGTATTCCTTTCAGCCTGAACAGACTAAGGCATGACTGTTCACCATGCCCCTCCCTCACATAGGCTAATTAGAAAAGATGAAAAGATACAGGAGCAACATGAACCAGCTAGAGAGGACCACTATGGAAATGGTGGGCTTTGAGTAACAGTGGTGTGTAAAGGGAGCTTCCTCGGTTACAGCGAATAGGCTGCTGTGACAGGCCTGGGTGGGGGGACCCAGCTGGGGTGGGGGATCCTGAGAGAGAAGCCTTCCTGGGGAAGAGCAGAAGGGATATTTCTCTCACTTTTACTGTGAGCCTACAACTACTCTAACAAGGACCTTAAAAGCATATATACAAGATAAATAAGAATAGAGTGACTAAATGAAAAAAAAGTTTTAAAAAAGGATCAGAGCCTTAAAAAAGATTGATAACTATGAAAATTTCATATTCTGTCTAATATTAATATCAATGTTTCTCTTTGCTTATTAGTTGAGTTATTTTTTAAAAACACAATTTAATTCCTGCAAAATACTGTTTAACTCAATAGTTTTCTTTATTTATTGGCAAAACCACAGAAAACCTAATTTTATTATTCCTCAGCTTTTCTTCTTTCTACCAGCCATGCCTGTTGGGTTTGCTGGAAAGAGCCTGCTCCGGAATACTTATTTGAGTGTTTCATTGCCCATTGCCTCCCCTGGCCTTTCCAGACTAATGGGGGCTACAGGGAGACCCTGTCTCAACAAACAAACAGAAAGGTTTCTTTCCAAGGCTTGAGGGGCTGTTGAATGAAAGAACAGTTGCCTAAATTGAGACTTCCCTGGTGCAGCAACGTTTCAGAGAGGAATCCTCTCTGCTGGCAGAGCCAAGTAGGTTAAAACAAAGTGACACCTCACCTGGATAATGTTCTATGACCCAAGGAATATAAGTAAGAGAAGCTGTTGATAAAGAGGTAAATGTCATCTAAAGGTGAGGACTGGGTTTCTAACAAAACTGCCCTTTGCTGCCTCCACTAGTGTGAGGTTTCCACCTTTGGCCACAGGATGCATTGACGAGAGAATGCTGTAGCAATTAGCCTTGGGTGATGTCTGGAAATTGACTCCACCTTGGAAATCTTGTGATCTTAATCTGTGCATTTGTATACGCTTACATTGTTAAAACAGATCCAAGGCCAATCATATTTGGAGAGATGTTTCTGGTCTGCATCATCAAAACAGGCACTTTGTGAAGCTGCTTTTAATGGTAACTTCTAGTAAATGCGACCTTACAAAGCCCTGTACTTCATTAGAAGAAAAAGGACAAGTCAAAGGTAGAAAACTTCCAGAACTAGGAATACTACTATCAGTGTTTACTAGCTGAAATAATTTAGCAAATTCAAAGAAAATGGCCATCCTTAAGTGATAAGCTTCAGGGTTTCATGAAACTCTGGCTACAGTATTTGTTCAGTATTTATTCAGTTTAATGAAGTTCAATTCCTTGCAGCTGTAACTACATTTATTTCCTATATTAACTTTACTTACTTAATGATGCCTATTCATCTTCCTAGAATGTGTTTTCTTGTGTCTTTATAGGCTGTGCTTTTGAAAGTGTCATGGTTTTAAAAAGTAAAATTGGGTTTGGAAAAGGCAATGAAATGCAAAGGATGAGGGAGGGCTTAGTACAAAGCAGGTGTACATAGAAACATAAGATGAACACTTAAGAATTTAAGAACACTACAGAAAATTGGTAGTCCTAATGACCTCACCTCCAGCAGGAGGGTCAGAGAGAATGTCCAGATCAAGTCCTTGATCAACTCTGCAAAATGCTGGGGCCTGAGATAGGAAATCCTCAGCCAAGATTTAATTCTTTACTTAAAACTAAACAGAGGTGGCTGTGTTGGTATAAACCTTTAATCTCCACACATAGGAAGCAGAGGCAGCCAGATCTCTGTGAGTTCAAAACTAGCCTGGTCTACATAGGGAGTTCCAGTGTTCCGTAGTGAGGCCTTGTCTCAAACAAACAAAGTAAGGGGCTGGAGAAAGGGCTCAGGGGTTAAGAGAACTGGCTACTCTTGGAGAGTACCCAGTTCCCAGCACATACATGGTGATTAACAACTCCAGTTTCGGGGGACCTGATGCCCCCTTCTGGCCTCTATGGGTATTGCATGCAATTGGTACCCTTACATACATGCAATCAAAACAACCATACAAATAAATACTCCAAAAAATCAAAATAAATAAATTAAAAAAATAAAAATAAGCATGCACATTCATTCCATTAACATGCAAACTTTATTTAATCTTTAATGATTGGTCAAATTAAATGTACACCAACATTGTTTTAAAATAATTTTCCTTATGATTTATTATTGGATAAGTGTTTGATTTATACACCTATTTTACATGCCCATATTCCCAAACTCAAGCAAAAATTTCTTGACCTTATGGACAGATAGATGTGACAAACATTAGGGAGGTAATAAACTCCTGCTACCTCAGTAACCCATTCTCTATCAACTTCCATTAATTGATAAAAAGAAATTAAAAATTTTTTTAATTTTTATTTATTTCTGTAAGTGTATGAATGTATTGTCTGCATGCAAGTCTGTGCACCCGTGACGTGCAATGCCGCGGAGGTCAGAAGAGGGTGTCGGATTCCCCTGGAACTGGAGTTCTCCTGGAACTGGAGTCTCAGACGGCTCTAGGCCGCCATGTGGGTGCTGGGGATCGAACCTGGGTCCTCTGCAAGAGCAGTCGGTGCTCTTAACTGCTAGGCCATCTCTCCAACCCCAAGAAATTTAAATTTTGACTAAATTTATTTCTTCACTTAAAAAATCTGGAGTCATTGATATAGATATTTTGTCTTAAAGCTGGTGTTGGACCATTGATTGATATTCTCCCTTAGTGGTTTGCATAGTGCTCTCCAAAGGCTATGAGAGCTAGCCTTCCAGGAGAAGTGGCTTCCAGGTCAGATCCAGCTCCATTGCTCCAAATCCAGTCTCAAATATATGTCCTGTCTTCAGCAATAGGGTCTTACCTTCAGTTTCTTGGAGAAATCAAGGCCTGTAGCAATAGCCTGTTTAATTTTGGGAGTCTCTTTTTAGGAATGAAACTTTGCCTGGCTTGAGGCAAGAACTTGCAAGACCTGTCCCGCAAAACCCCTGAGAGTTATCTGATATCTCTGTGGGCATCCAGTTGTCTCTGTGAGTTATCTGTAGCTCTGGAAGGTCCAGAATATTACAGTGTTTTCTTGCCTCACCTATCTCTGCAAAGTTCCAGAACCGGATGGCCCCTTCCCTTGAGGTATTGAGCAAAATGTTGCACCTCTAGTTTACTGGTTGCACAAACAGGAGCTCTAAAGCCCCCCAGTAGGAGCCAAGGTGGCTCACCCCTCCCTTCTGCCTGACCCCACTTCCTTGCCCAGAGCACAGAAACTTTTGGTATATAAGCACACTGCTGGCATAAATAAAGAGAAAGAGTTTTATCTCCTGGGCTTTCTCTGAGTCCATGTCTGTCTGTCTTTCTTTGTCTTTCTATTCCATCGGGGAACTTCCCTGCGGTCCCCTCCCCCCTCCTTGCCAGAGCTAAGCCTAGAGACTGTCGGCCTGCAGGCAGAAGACAACCTTGAAGCTCACAGTCCTGTGGAACTGCCAAATCTGGTTCTAGAAGGGAAGAAAATCATGTGGATTGCAGCCTCACGTGACTAAAGGACCATCAGATGATTATTAAACTCTGGCATCTCTTAGACTGCCCTGGCCAACTACAAAAAGGAAGGTTTCTCCTGTCTGGTACTGTTTCTTGTTATGCAGCCTTCATCTTTGCACATGGATTCATGTAGAGATATTGTATGTGTAATTTGTCAATAGATTGTTAGACTAATATGATTCTCTCAGGTTTTTTACCCCAGATAGGCAACATCCATGATAATGACCAGCATATCATATGACATTGGTTTAATAGTGGCACTTTTATCTTGGGAGAAATCAATGGCTAACTACTTAGACCAAAAGCTCACTCAGCAGGAGGAAACTCATGTGTGGTATTGTAAACATAGCCAGATGGACACAACTGGAGAGGTCATAGATCTTAGAGAAATCCCCAAGGTTGACACATCCCTAGGCTAAGGTAACATCTTACTAACTACAAAAGAGGTATCCATATGCTTACAGACAAATATATCACCACTCAATAGAGAAGTTTCTTTTGCACCAGATGAAGGATAGTATCGAGTCCCACAACTGAACACACACAGACATGGTCTGTGATTTGCTCAAGCCTAGGTGAAACATCTACAGTGCAACCTCTATACATAACCCCCATGCAACACAGAACAAGAACCCATGAAGGTATTAATTACTTCTGAACTCTCATCAGGGAAGCTTCCCCATGCAACAGGAGGCCAGGAACTCAAAAGGACATGAATGGCCAAATCGCAAATCATGGAGATCAGGAGTCTACAAAGTGTGGGTCCATGGACAGGTTGCCTGTATTCAGCTTCACCCACCCAAGGCTCAGGTAACATTGTGAAAGATTGTAAGAGCCATGGAAGTCACATAAGGCCAAATGAAAATGAATCCTACAAGTTCCTGGGACCCTGTTCATAGGAACCTATAGCATGCACAAGACCCATGCAAGCTCAGGTGGACAAAAACCCTTGTACAGAACTGCAGAAATGGGTAGCAAAGCCCAATCTTGGCTGAAGAAATGTTGGCAGATGATTGCAGTTGGATGAGGAAGAATTTGCCTTCTTTAGTAAAGGGACTCTGGATAGACTGACTAGAGCTCAGGGGATGAGCTGGCACTGAGGACTGGGAGGGAGATTAGTTTGATGGACCCTAGCACAAATGACACAATGTATGTACTCTGGGGGTGGGAGGGTGGCCTGTGGGAGGGTGCCAATGGAGAATTGGGTATAAAGGCGATTAATACTAATTGATACAAAATTAACCTAGAAAAACGAGTAGCCTTTCTTTACACCAACAACAATCAATTGAAAAAGGAATACAAAGAGACCTTCCCACTCTCAATAGCCTCAAAAACAATAAAATACTTAGAAACAAACCTAACCAAAGACACCAAAGAGTTCTACAACAAAAATTTTAAACCCCTGAAGAAGGAAATTGAAGAAGACATCAGAAGATGGAAAAACCTCCCATGCTCATGGATTGGAAAAAATTAATATAGTAAAAATGTCCATTCTACCCAAACTAATATACAGATTCAATGCAATCCCAATTAAAATCCCTAAGAGTTTCTTCACAGGCTTGGAAAAAAATCCTTAATTTCATATGGAAAAACAAAAGACCCTCAATAGCCAAAACAACCCTGGGAGAAAAGAACAATAAAGGGGGGATCTCTACACCAGACTTCAATCTATATTACAGGGCTATAGTCATGAAAATAGCCTGGTAATGGCACAAAAACAGGCCTATAGATCAATGGAAAAAAATGAGGATCCAAACTTGAGTACATACAATTCAGCCACCTCATATTTGACAAGGGGGCCAAGAAGACTCAATGGAGGAAAGATAGCATCTTCAGCAAATGGTGTTGGCAAAAATGGATCACCACTTGTAGAAGACTAAAACTAAATCCCTACCTCTTGTCCTGTACAAAAATCAACTCCAAATGGATCAAAGACCTCAACGTGAAACCCAAAACTCTGAAGGTGATAGAAGAAAAAGTTGGCAGCAACCTACAAGACATAGGCACAGGAAAAGACTTTCTAAATCAGACAGCAGCTGCATGGAAAATAAGGTCAACAATTGACAAGTGGGACCTCATTAAACTCAAAATCTTCTGTACAGTGAAAGAAACAATAAAGGAAGTGAAGAGAAAACTCACAGAGTGAGAGGAAACCTTCATCAGTGATACATCTGACAGAGCATTAACTTCCAGAATATATAAACTACTCATAAAACAAAGAAAACAAATGACTCGCTCAAAAGATGGAGTAAAGAGCTGAACAGAGACTTCACAAGTGAAGAAGTAAAGATGGTTGAGAAACATCTTAAAAAGTGTTCAACATTGCTAATAATTAAGGAAATGCAAATTAAAACTACTTTAAGATATCATCTCACTCTGATAATATTGGCTAGGATCAAGAAAACAAATGATACCAAATGCTGGAGAGGGTGTAGGGAAAGGGGAACACTCATCAACTGCTGGTGGGAATGTAAACTCATACAACCTCTATGGAAAGCAGTGTGGAGAACACTTAAAGGCTCAAAATGAGCCTACCACCTGACCCAGTCATACCACTCCTGGGTATATACACACAAGACTCATCTTACTGCAGAGATACATGCACGGCCATGTTTATTGCAGCTCTCTTCATAATAGTGAAGAGTTGGAACCAACCCAAGTGCTCCTCAACTGAGAGATAGAGAAAATGTGATACATAACTGTGGATAGAGAAAATGTGGTACATCTACACAATGGAGTTCTATGCAGCAGTAAAGAAAGATGAGATCATGAACTTTGCAGGTAAATGGATGGAGCTAGAAGATATCAGGTTAATTGAAGTAACACAGTCCCAGAAAAACAAACAATGAATGGTATCCATCATCTGTGGATGCTAGTACCAATTACCTAGTTATAAGGCAAACTGAGCAATGTTAATGTTACATTCCTCGTGATCTGAAAACAACTGTGTTCTTATATGGTGAATCCCTTAACAGGTTCTAGAATTAACCTACCATTTATTTTCAGACTTTGGAATTTTTGGTATATAGGTGAAGGGTATGTATGCATATTTTAGAGTAATATAAAATCAAAAGAATGAGAAAAAAACTAATGTGTCATGACATTGTGTCTAACCACAGTATTTATTTTATGGGAGCACTTCTTAGTATTTCTTATAAAAGGCTGCTTGAGCTTTTGTCCAAGCTTTTCTAAAATACTATACAGTAATTAAAAGTTTCAGGTTGGTGTAACTTAGCCTTTCTAGATGCCTAATGACCATACTTAATGCCCATACCAATTTGGCCAAGGGACTTAAGGGATAACTTTGTTCCTTGCCCTCAGAGGTCAACTAAGACCCAGGGGACTATGCGTGGGGGTATCTCTTGAAATGTCCTGCAAATGTGAGTCACCAGTCTGCCTGTGCAGGGAGGTCTTGGAGATCCACTAATGGGACTTCAGCCAGTGTCCAGTCTATAAAGAGGAAATTCTGTTCATGCTTCAAAAAGACCTGACTTTGTCAACGAGTAGATGGAACTGGTAAATGAAAAGCCAAAAGGAGCCAGTGGCCCCCTCCCCCTCCAAAATCGGAGTGACCCCTGAGGACCAGATCCTCAACTGACCTTGAGAAAACAGAAACCTTGGTTAGTCTGGGCTGTGTAGCCTTATACATCCAAAAGGAAAGTAGAACCAGAGATAAATAATCAGTAAGGCCTGAGAAATTGTACATCAGGTATAAAACTTGAGATCTTAGTAAAAAGACAAAAAGTAAAAAAAATATATATATATAAATAAAAATAAATAATAAATAAATAGCACTGTTGTTTTGCCTGTCTGTAATTCTTTTTTTTTAATCAACAAAGTAATTTATTAGGATGAGATTCCAAATAGCTGATCACCAAAATGATGGTTAGGTGTACAGATATCAAATATGCCTCTGAAACATCTAAATTGTGAAAGAGAAAAGCCGTCTTATATCCTGCCCTAAATGTTGAGTCAGGCTATTGCAAACATACACCCATACAAATGCTCTCTTGTATGTGATGATTGGTCATGGTTGTCAATTTGACTGGATATGTGGGACTGGCTATGTGCACCTGTGTCTTTGTAGGGCTATTTCCAGAAGGATTAGCATGTGGGACAGTGACTAGTAAAGAAAAACCTGCACTCCTGTGAGTGGCACCTTTCAGTGGTGATCTGCCTGATAAAGAAGTCCAAGGACAAATTGGTGTACCTACGGGCAATACCTTCTTCTTTGTGAGGGAGTGTATCTGTCACTGTTGCTGACATCAGACTCCAGCTTCTTCAGCCTTTCAGCATAGACTCAATACCAGCAGCTGCTTGTAGATGATCATTGTTGGCTTATGCAGCTCCTCTCATAATTTAAAGTTCCTTGTTAATACATTCTATTCATTCTGTTCCCTAGAGAAACCTGCCTCATGTACAATGCAACTTCTTCAACTCTTTTTCATGTGCACGTTTATGTACTTGCAAGTATGCATGCCCATGTTCACTCCAAGTAGATGGTGTTCTCTCTTTCATGAATTGTTATCATTATTGAAATATTCAAGACCCCATTTTATCTTATTCTATTTTTTCTGTTCAACATTTTTATACCTAGGCACATTCTTACATTTTATTCCTTCCAAATGGCAGCCAATATTACATTATATACACATATTATAATTCATTTTACTACTTACTACCAGATTTCCTTTTTTTGCTTTAATTTTTAATTATTATTATTTATTTATACATACATTTTTTATCAAATCTAGACCCATGTCCCTCCATCCCCCCACCCCTTCAGAGCTCATGCATTCTGCCAAACATGCTATTCATCTCTTTCTCAGTCTTTCTCAATATTCTCCATGGGGAAGTTGACTGTTTTTAGCAGAAGTTCACTGTTTCAGTCAGTTCTTTGATGCAGTCCTTTCTGTTGTTGTTTTGTTGTTGTTGTTTTCCCATATGCATCACTCCCAAAACTGCTTTGGAAAAAGCTCAAGGGCCCATGCACAGGAAATACTTTACAACTTGTTAATTGGCACTAGCATCCACAGATGAGGGATCTCATTCTTCTTTTGTTTTTTCTGGGAATCTGTTAATTTTCACTCAGCATGATGTCCTTCTAGCTCCAGCCATTTTCCTGCAAAGCTTCATGAGTCGTCTTTCTTTACTGCTGCATAGAACTCCATTGTGTAGATGTACCACATTTTCTCTATCCACTCATCAGTTGAGGGGCATTTGGGTTGGTTCCAGCTCTTTGCTATTGTGAAGAGAGCTGAAATAAACATGGCCGTGCATGTATCTTTGCGGTGGGATGAGTCTTGGGGGTACATGCCTAGGAGTGGTATGGCTGGGTCGGGTGGCAAGTTCATTCCAAGTCTTCCAAGGGTTCTCCACACTGCTTTCCATAGTGGCTGCACGAGTTTACATTCCCACCAGCATTGGATGAGTAATTCTTACTGACAAGTGCATCCACCCTGTGGCTGCCACTGCTTTTGCCATCCTTCAAAGATGTGAGACACAGCTTTTCAATCTTCCAATATCGACTGAAGACTCATGTCTCTCCAAAAATCCTCCAAACCTTCAGTGCCAGACAGGGACTGCTGAGACATTCAGCTTGTGGACTGAGCAACTACTGGGGTTTCAGCCTCTTCAGAGTATAGACTGCCACTGTTGGACTACCCAGGCTGTATCACAGAGACCAGTACAGGAAGATTGAGACAGGACTTGGTGCTTACTGGACCTCATCTAGTGACCATTGGAAGGGAAGACCCCAGCATGGAGCACAAGGGCAAAACTGATGGTTGTTTGGGCTTGCCAAGGAGGAGCCTTCAAACAATTCCTTAAGGAAAACATGACATCTTTCAGCCAAATAAATAAATAAGAAATTATAAGCTGAAGATGCTAAAACCTATGACATCATAATCTTCATATGTGTGTGGCATGCATATATGCTTATTTTGGAGTGATACAAATTGGAAGGAACAACAACAACAACAACAAAAAAGACTGGGTCAAAGAACTGACTGAAATGGTGAACTTCTGCCTGAAACAGTAAACTTCTGCATGGAAAACGTTAAAAGAGACTGAGAAAAAGATGAAAAACATGTTTGGCAGAACACATGAGCTCTGGTGGGGTGCGGGGCAAGGAAGGGAGAGTGGGTCTAGATTTGACTGGGAAATGTATGAAATGCACAAAGCTTCAATAAAAAATTTGGCTTTGAATAAAAAGACTGAAAAATTATGTATGAAACATAAAATTTTCAATAAAAAATTATAATAAAAATTTCAGAGTCTTATGGATCTCCCCTTTCAACCCAGAGCTGTTCTGATGAACAAATAAACTTTAAGTATAAAATAAATATGTCTGAGATAGTGGTGCATACCTTTAATCCCAGCACTTAGGAGGCAGAGACAGGTGGATCTCTGTGAGTCTGAGCCCAGCCTGGTATACACAGTAAGTTCCAGGCCAGCCAAAGCTACATAGCAACACTTTCTCAGAAAACAAAAATAAATAAGCAAACAAAAAATGTCTTTCAAATTCTAAAGTACCACAGATACTCCCCCTACTTCTTTTAATACAATCTTGTTACCAGAATCTGAGGTTACTTAGGGAAGCTACCCACCCTCACAAGCGTAGTGAAGACCTTGGACTAAACTCAGAACAGTAAAGATCTTTATGACATCTCATCTCCTCTATGCCATCCAGAGAGCCACAAGGATAATTTGACACACCTTGGCAAAATTTCCAACTATGGGGGACTAGAGAGATAGTTTAGTGGTTAGGAGCTCTGGCTGCTCTTGCAGAGGACCCAGGTTCAATTCCCAGCACCCACATGATGGCTGACAACCTTCCTTAACTCCAGTCCCAGGAGATCCAACTTCGGGCCTCTGCAGGTATTTCATGCACAGGTACACCTACACACATGCAGGCAAACACATAAAATAAAAATAAATAAATCATTTTTTCTAGTATGTAAAACTAAGCAATTACTAAAATCCTATGAATAAAACCTTTTTCTTCAACATAACTCATTGTACATTCACAAATTCCACAATGCAAGAATAAAAAAAGATTCATTTACCCCATCTGTTCAAAATAGATTACATACATTCAAACATATCTAAAAATGAAATTTAAGATCTTCTTTACAGAAAGCTTTATAGCCCATCCATGAAATACTTACACTCATGAGGATCAGAATTCCACTCCCAAACCCATGTAAAAAAAAGCTGTTTGCAATGATGTGTTTATAATCTCAGCCCTGGAGAATCAGACGGGAGTGTCCTTGGGGGCTTCCTGGCCACTCGGCCTAGACTAATCACCGTGACTTATGGCCCAGGGAAAGATCCAAAACAAAACATATGACTCCTAAGGAGTAGCACCAGAGGCTGACTTCTGGTATTCAAATACAAATACATACACATGTACCTGGAGAGAGAGAGAGAGAGAGAGAGAGAGAGAGAGAGAGAGAGAGAGATCACAGTGAGAAGAAAAAACAAATTTCTAAATGAAAGGAAACAAAACAAAAATAATAAATGAAAGGAAACAAAACAAAAATAATTTTGAGATAAAATTCTAGACAAAATAAAACTTTATTCTTTGTTTCATTTTATTACAATTCTGCATATTCTTTAATATTCTTGTTAAAATGGATTTCAATGCCCTTGTTGGATAAGTACATGAAAATCACTAGATTATGTTAAAGTGTCCTAAATATAACTTATGTTGAGGAATTCATGTGACTGTAATTAGTATTAGTTTACTGGGTTACATGGAACTGCTGTAAAATTTCTGCATATGAATCATGATAGTGTGATTGAATTTCACTCTTTGCAAAAATAGAAAAATATGAAACAGAATTAGTGATCAATATATTTCACACAACAGATATGACTTAAGTTCTTAGTACTTAAGTCACACTGAAGTGCAGTGTCTGGTGACTGTTTACAGAGCATGGATTGCTGACCAAATTCAGTTGCTTAATGGACATGTGAATGGTTTCCATGGACGTTTGGAGTATTTACACAGCCTTCCTCTCATGCAGCTTTAATATTTCCCTACTGTTGTTTACACTGTTAACTTGCTTTTTCCGTCCTGAAAAAAAGCTTTGCTAAGCAAAGATTACTTTTAATCTGATCATTTCTAAAAGGTCACACACTGCAAACTCATAGAAAAAAATCTGTTTATAATACTGACAAATATAAGAGTTGAGTCAAGTTATTTTTCTCTGACCCTGAGTGAGAAGGAAATAGATTTAGAGGTTATTTACTTCGAATTATGAGTTGACTAGTTGACACTTGTTGTTGTTTTTATTATGGGTTTTAGAATGAAGGCTTGTTATTTACATTTTTCTTGACTTTTTTGTCTAAACTGGCCAGTAATTCGAGTCCCTTGGTGACCTTACTCAGACAATCAAGATTTGTTTTTGCTTTTGTTTTTGTCTTTCCGAGACAGGGTCTCCCTGTAGCCCCAGCTGTCCTGGAACTCACTCTGTAGACCAGGCTGGCCTTGAACTTACAAAGATCCACCTGCCTCTGCCTCCCAAGTGTTAGGATTAAAGGCGTGCGCCACCACGCCCAGTGAGACAATCGAGTTTTAATAATCAGATTGGATTTGTCTTATCAGGGGCTCGCTATCTCCTTTAGAAATATTTTTAGGACATTTTTGCATGTGAAACAAAATTGAATTCAAACACAGATTTTCATTAAGTGCCCCAAGAAGGAAATAATTACGTCTGTTCCATCCAGAGGATGTTGTTATATGATAGAATGAGACAGAGGAGTGCTAATCAGCGTGGCTGCATTGCTATCAAAGGAACCTTTCTAAAATCCTAACAACCATCACATTTAAAATAAGTGAATCTATCAGATTGTCAAAGGTTTTTAAAAATTGATAAAATGAATGTTGGCAAGAGATAGAGAACAGGGTAGCAGGAGCTTAGGCAGCCAGAGCAGAGATGCAAATTGGCTCATTCTTTCTGAAGGGCAGGCTGGTGGGATGCTTAAAAGGCAAAATTAATGTAGCTTCTCTGACAGGGAAGCCCATGTCAGGAATTTTACCTGAGGAGTAATCACTCACCAGGGAGAGATGCCTGTGAAAGATGCTCAGGGCAGCACTGTTTCCAAGTGGAAAGATCTAAACAACCCAACGTCTGGTAACAAGAACAGTACAGTCCAATTTGGTAGGAGGGATGATAGAAAGGAACAGTGTGCTTTCACTAAGAATTACATAGGACATTCAAAGTTGTTTCCATGGAAAGAAGGTTATAAAGTAGTTAATTCAAGTTATCTATGTAACAAATAGATACGGGTGCCTCACAACTTACTGGGAGTATAAAGATGCAGGCTTGTTGCAGTTCAAAGCTAAAAGAAGCAAACACTTGGGAGGATTTCTAGTCTACTTTAACATGGTGGCTCTAACTTAACTGTGAAAGCAAGTTTCATGGTTAAAAAAAAAGTCAAGGTAGATTTCCATGACATTACTTGTGTGTATGTGTGTATGTGGTGAATTCATATCCATTCATGAATATGCCAACATATACTTGTGTGTATGTATATATATGGTGAATTCATATCCTTTCATGAATATGCCAACATATACTTGTGTGTATGTATATATATGGTGAATTCATATCCTTTCATGAATATGCCAACATATACTTGTGTGTATGTATATATATGGTGAATTCATATCCTTTCATGAATATGCCAACATATACTTGTGTGTATGTATATATATGGTGAATTCATATCCATTCATGAATATGCCAACATATACTTGTGTGTATGAATATATATGGTGAATTCATATCCATTCATGAATATGCCAACATATACTTTATTTCTTAAATTTGCCTTTTATTATTTAAACCAAAACTTGAATGTCCTCCTTTATCAAATATATGAAATGCCCTGAAATATTATAGGGATCTATCATTATTTAATCACTTGTTATTTATTCATTTTGTTTGACAGTTCCATGCACGTATGCAGTGAATTTTAGTCAATTTACTCCATTTCCCTCTTTCATCTCCACTCCCTCTTCTACCAACACTCTTTCCCTTCTCAAGAAATCTTTCTTACTTTCATATCTTTTATTTTGCATTTCTTATAGATGTTTGTTTCCAAGTTATTACTAATAAAAATAAGGCTTACAATATTTCCTCAATGAAAAATTATGTACAAAATTATAGATGACTTATTGAATAACCCAGTTGGGTTTGGTTTTCTCATTTAAATTGTTGATTCATCTGGAGTTGAGTTGAATGTAACAAGTGAGTTGGGAAGCTTGCTGCTATTATTATTGTCTTTCTATGTATACAAACAACTTTTAAAGAAAAGAAGAATGGTGAAGAGCACCTGCTAGTCTTCTAAAAGACCTGAGTTCAGTTCTCAGCACCCACATAGGGCAGCTCACAACCCCCTGTAACTCCAGCTGCAGGGGACCTAACACTCTCTTATGACCTCTGCAGGCACCTGCATACATGTGTGTACATACAAACAGACAAACACACATACAGAGAGAGAGACACAGACACATACACACAAATAATCTTCTTTTAAATAAAGAAAAGGAGAATTACAAGCCCTACAAGTAGACGGATCAGAACACAGAACGCAGCCACTGCCTACGCTGGGGAAAGCAATTGTTTCTTTTTTTTTTTTTTTTCTCCAAATTAGCCAACTTGTGCTGTAATCTTTCCCCAAAATCTGTCTTTCCTGCCAATTATACTATAATAAAAGTCATTTCTCTCTAATCTGACATACATTTTGTTGTAATACAAAACAAAATACAATAAAATTTTCAGGAGACATGTGTCAGGAAACTTGGCAAGCTTCCAGTATAGCAGGACTTAAGGGTCAGGCTACTAAATCAAATTAAAAATAAAGGGGCTGGAGAGATGGCCTAGTGGTTAAGAGTGCAGACTGCTCTTGCAGAGGACCAGGGTTCAAATCCCAGCACCCACATTGCAGCTGAGAACTGTCTTTAACTCCAGTTCCAGGGGAATCTGACACCCTCTTCTGACCTCCACAGCACTGCATGACGTGGGTGCACAAACCTACATGCAGACAGTACATTCATACACGTAAAAAAAATTTTTTTAATTAAAAAATAGATTAAAATAAGGAATGGCAACAAAATAAAAAATAATAAAGATGAGAGAAATTAACAAATTGGGAGACACGTACAGCACGGAGAAAATAAAGCCAAAAGTACATACTTGGAACACTCATAAAGTTTGTCAGGAATAGGAAAGATTTATGAAGAATAAAATGAAAATTAGTGATATTGGAGGGAAAGCATGGAACTAGATACTCTAATATTGAAGACATTATGAACAACTGCATGCCAAAATATGAAAATGCAGGTCACTGATACAAAGTAGAGATTCTAACTAATCTTATCTATAGCTAATAAAATAACTATATCTCATTTAATATCTTCCTACAAAGAAAGCTTCAGGCCAAGAATTCCTCTAAGCACTTGAGGAGAACAGGAACCTAGTTCATGATATTTGAACAACTTTAAAAAACAAATCCTAAAAACAAAACAAAACAAAACAAAAAAACAAATCCTGATAAATACCACACAAGGTACACACGCAAAAGCCCTAAACATTATATTATCAAATTAAAGTTAGTAGTTTATGAGAAGTAATACATGATAACAAGTAAGATTATGTGTATGAATGTACTGTCTGCATGTAGGTCTGTGCAACCATGTCGTGCAATGCCACGGAGGTCAGAAGGGGGTCTCGGATTCCCCTGGAACTGGAGTTCTCCTGAAATTGGAGTTACAGACAGTTCTCAGCCGCCATGTGGATGCTGGGGATCGAACCCAGGTCCTCTGCAAGAGCAGTTGGCGCTCTTAACCGCTAGGCCATCCCTCCAGCCCACTGAACTTTTTTAATAAGTAAAAAAAAAATCACTTATGAAAGTCAACACTGTCTTTTTTTTAAAGTCTCTATTTTCAATATGGAAATAATTGAAGAGAAACTTTGTAGGTTAGTTTCTCTGAAATTGATAGAGAAATATTGAAAGTGTCTTCTTTCAGGCCTAGGAGTAACACAAAGATGCCCATTGTGCCCTAACCTCTCTCCTGCAGTGTACTCTATAGAGGTCTTGACACGTGAATGAAACAAGTACAAAAAGATCCAAATATATATTAGCTGGAATGGCAAAAATAAAAATAGTCTCATTTGAAAGAACCATGATTTTGAAAATTTAAAAGAATCAACCAATAAACAATAACATTATTACATAAATTGAATAAGTCCCTCCCTAAATACAAGAGGCATTTAAAAATCAAGTATAGATGTAAATGGAGCAATAAGCAATCAGAAACTAAACCTAGAAAAATGTTATCGGTGTTTACAATAACAACAAATCACCAAATAGTAGTAAATCTAATAAAAATATATGACATCTTCATATAGAAGTTATGGAAAGAAATGAAAGACAATCAAAACAATGTTCATGGATTCATAGCTTCAAAAATTGGAAAGATGTACTGTTCATCAAACTTTAGCTGCAAATTCAATGAGATTTCCAACTAAAAGATAATTAGATCATTTTGTGCAAATTGACAGGATGATTCCTAGATTCAAACATCAGGAGGCAAAAGACTGAAGTCATAAAATTAAATGTAGACTAAGAATATGAAGCAAGCAGAATCCGTGATGGGAGAGCAGGTTGGTACCTGCTCTGGAAATCTGCATGGCACTCCGTCCCAGTAATTCTCCCTGCAGGTAAATACGGAAGAGCAAAATTCATCACAGCTCCAGAGGAAAACAACCCAAATATTTATAGTAGAATAATATAATATTCATATGAGAGAAAAACTGACCACTATGTACAAAACGAAGACTCACAAAAATAGTTGAGTAGTTGAAGCTAATGTGGACATACTGTCTTAATTCTAGTCACATAAAACTGGAAAACAGAAAAGGCCACTTGGCTGAGGTAGAGGCACTTACAGCTTCCTAGACATGAGTAAGAGTTCCAGGGTGCTGGTGATCCTGTTCTGAGTTTACACTGTTTGATTTGGGCACTCTCCTAGGTGATTAAATACCAATAAAACATTTTTAGCTGGGCGTGGTGGTGCACATCTTTAATCTGAGCACTTGGGAGGCAGAGGCAGGCAGATCTTTGTGAGTTCAAGGCCAGACTGGTCTACAGAGTAAGTTCCAGGACAGCTGGGGCTACAGGGAAACCCTGTCTCAAAAAGACCAAAAAATATATTTTTTAAATATGTGAAATCAAAAAATGTTGAATAACAGAGCATGGAATCAAGCCAGGTCTGTGAAATATCCCAATGCATTGTGAATCTGCAAAACAGTGAAAATTGAGAAGTCTGTTTGATAAGGGTGGATCCTAGTTTCTACTTTCCCATCTGAGGTTGAAAAGACTGATTCAACAAAAAGATGAGTGAAGCCTCTCTCAGAAGCAGTTTTAAGACATCTGAATGAACAAGTAGTTCTCAGAGCTCCGTCCACTCTTAGCCTTAGAACTAATGCTAAGTAAGAGTCACTTTTTTTCAGGTATAAATGCAATGTGACCTAAAAACATTGCACAAATATTTCAAGCAAAGGTTTAAAACCATAGACTCCAAGAATAATGTCCAGTAAAAATTCTGTGACATCTCAACTAACAGAATTGATTTGTCCCCCTTACTTTTGTCTGTCTTTAACGTGAGCAGAAGGCTTTCTTATCTAAAAAGAGTCAAGAAGTTGAACCCACACTTTTTCTTTTTGTTTTTGTTTTTTGTCTTTTTGAGACAGGGTCTCCCTGTAGCCCCAGCTGTCCTGGAACTCGCTCTGTAGACCAGGCTGATCTACAAGATCCGCCTGCCTCTGCCTCCCAAGTGCTAGAATTAAAGGCATACGCCATCACACCCGGCGAATCCACACTTTTTAAAATGGAAGAGTCCTTGTCTTTGCTTAGGAGGAAGTTGAATACAAGAACTTGAATGGAGTGAGCGAGTCTCCATTTCTGCTAGACAGCCACCCGCCCCACCCCCACCCCCGAGATCCCAAGTAGCTGTGGGCAGCTCCTGTCAGCCCTCTTCAGACATCCCATCCAGTGAGAACGTGGGTGCTCTCATCCCAGCAATCCTTCAAAGGCCTTGTTGAATTTCTTTATCTCCAAATGTGCCATAACCATTTCTGAATCGGGCATGGTGTGTGGAGAAGCACACTAATTGGAGTAACCTAGTACAGTATTACATGCTCTATATCTGACCTAGAAAGGCTCTGGATAAGGACTTCAGGAAGTAGTCACGTCATGGTGGTAAAACCATCATGGTTTGAATCAATGCTCTTATAAGAATAGACATGGCAGAGATGGTCCCTCCTCTGTGTGAGGTGACTGCAAGTAGTGGCCAATTTACAAACAAGGAGGAGCCCCTCCACCAGCGGGGGTCTGTGGGTACCTAGATCTTGGCTATCTCACCCTCCAGAATTGTGAGAAATAAGCTTCTGTTGTTTAACCCACGCAGACTATGATCACTTGTTAAGGCAGCTCAAACAGATGAAGATGACGATCAAACTTTGCTTTGAGGGAAAGTAGAGACTTGATGAGGTAGAAAAGGGTTCTCCATTCTCTGCCGTCCCTTGCCCCGTGCCTTCCTGTTTTCGGTGGTTATTTGACTGACAGGATTTGTTTATATTAGCTGGCCTGGAATGTGTACAGAGTGCTCAGAGAAATTGATGGTGGCTGCCAGCACAGAAAGACCATCTTGTTCCAAAGGAGCGATGTCTTTTTTAATCCTTTCTTTCTATTACTGGTTTTAAATAATGTTTCTGACAAGATTCTGCGTTTCTTTCTGTCAACTGTCAGTGAACAGGTATTGGGCATTATTTGTGGGGCTGTAAATACATTACATGAAAAAATAATGAGTTCTTACAAAGTCAGGAGCATTGCCTCCAGAGACGCTTACCTAGCGTGATTTATGTAGGTTCAAGAACGAAGTTTCAGAAACTTGCAAATGGAAAGCCTGAGACATAAAATAATGTCTCCAGCAAATCGGCCTTTGCTGTAGCCTCTGGATTCATTTCCCTCTTACTTTTAATATGAAAGTGAGAGAACACTTTTTTATATTCAACTTAAATTGTTTAGTTAATGGTCTAAGAATAACTCTCGGGAGCACCCTCAGCACGGCCTGCACTACTCTTCTCCTCTGACTGAATTTGATGTATCTATTATGTTCTTGCTGCAGAAACCCATCCCTGGGATTAATCATCCTCTTTTTACCAGCTAGAAATTGTAGACATTTAATGGATATACCTACATCAGTTAATTTAATAAGTCTCATAGTCTGGGGTTTAAAATAAATTGATCACTCTAATGTTAAATTATAATTGATGTTCATCTTTATTTTGAATTTCCAAGTTTTCCAGGTTTATCTCTCTTGCCTGCCTGAGGAGGCTAATTTAATTTAAGCTTTTTTTTTTTTTTTTTTGTTTTAGTCAGGGCCTTAAAACTCTAGGGAAGCTACTGGTTGATGTGCAGATGGACTAACAATCTTCACATTGTTTATTATGGTTCAACCCAAACAAGCCAGTTAACGTTGTCCTCATAGTAGGAATTGTTGTCCTGATAGTAGGAATTGTTCTGTGAAGGGATCATGTCTGGGGTATCTCTGGAAGCCTTATACTTGAAAAGAGCGACACATTGACATGTTCGTGGCATAGACTAGGTAGAGAACCGGGTAGGCTGGCCAACCTGACAGGGGAACACGGGCCCACAGACAAACTGCGACATCTGTGCAAGGACCAGCCCAATGTCAAACATGGCTGAAGGAAATGCAGTGGATTCAAACAAGAGGTGTAACCAGTGCTTTCGGGTCTCTGTTTTCTTTTCAGTTTTGACTTTAGGAATTTCCTGGCTGGGAATGTCTTCTGTCACACGGGTCTGATGCTGTTCACCTTCCAGAATCACATTTGCAATGCTCTCTTATACTCACAGCCATTGTATCCTTTGAAGAAAAAAGAAAAATGGGTGACTTAAGAAGAGAAAGGATGGGCTGGAGAGATGGCCTAGCGGTTAAGAGCGCCGACCGCTCTTACAGAGGACCCGGGTTCGATCCCCAGCACCCACATGGTGGCCGAGAGCCTTCTGAAACTCCAATTCCAGGAGAACTCCAGTTCCAGGGGAATCCGAGACCCTCTTCTGACCTCCGCAGCATTGCACGACACGGGTGCACAAACCTGCATGCAGACAGTACATTGATACACATACCGAAATAAATAAATAAAATTAATTAATTAAAAAAAAAAAGAGAAAGGACTACTGGTGTTAAAAACTTATTTTACATTTTTAAATCTATTTTTAATGGAGGAAGGGGAAGGGCACATGTGAAGGTCAGAAGACAATTGCTGGAGTTTGTTCTCTCCACCATGTGGGTTCTGGGAATCAAATTCAGGTCATCAGGCTTGGCAGCAGGCGCCTTTACCCACTGAACCATCTCACCAACCCAGCCAACTACTGACTTTTTAAATTATGTCCTCAAGGCCACTGAAAGTCTCAAACCTAAGACAGATATGTCATTTCAAGCAAATATAGGAGACAGGCTGAGAAACTGAGGCTTGTGTTAAATATCTGTGGTTCAGGAAAAAAAAGTTGGAAAACTGACAAAAACATAGGAGAAAAGGTAAAGTAAAATGATTCATTTTCATAAATTTATGTTAAGACATGTCTTATAAGAAATATATTTAATTTAAATTCAAGTGTATTAAAAAGCAGCAAGAAGTATTAAGCTTTGGAAATGCTTTCGTTGCACAATAAACAAACCTTTCTCCCAGTGAGGACTTTGAAAATATCATAGAAGTTAGTTAGCATGACAGTTCAGCTTTCAAGCATTCTGCACATACAAGTTTATTTCCACAAGATAATACCTTATGGGCCTGGGGAGTTAGCTCAGTCTGTAAATTACTTGTCTTATAAGTATGAGGACCTGATTCAATCAGCAGAACTACATAAAGAGCTGAGCATGATGGCACACACGTGTTGTCCTGTGCTGCCGGGGAGGGGGACAGAAAAGGAAGATCCCTAAGGCTTGCTGACATGCCAGCCTAGTCTAATTGGCGGGTTCCAGCTTAGGGTGAGAACATGCTTCAAAGTGGGGGTTGGAGCAATGGCCAGGAGCTGGAGAGATGGTTCAACAGGTGGGAGCACTGGCTGTTCAACAGGTGGGAGCACTGGCTGTTCAACAGGTGGGAGCACTGGCTGTTCAACAGGTGGGAGCACTGGCTGTTCTTGGGGAGGACCCACATAGCAGCTCACAGGTGTCTGTAACCCCAGTTGCGGGGATGTGAGGCCCTCTTCTGGCCTCCTTGAGCATTAAGCATCATATGTGCACATACATTCATGCAAGCAAGCAAACACTAATACACATAAAATAAAAATAATCTTATTTTTAAAAACACACTAGGTTAAACAGCTCCTAAAGAAAGGAAGGTTGTCCTTTGGCCTCTACATGCACCCAGGCATACACACACACACACACACACACACACACACAGCACAACACAATATAACACAACACAAAGATAACACCTTTTTTCCCCCTGGGAGAGGAGCCAAAAATCTAGACCCAGTTTTAATGTATAAGTCTCCTTTGCCCTGTGCCTAGAGCTGGAAGCATGCCCTCTGGAAGAAGATGTCTGTCCAAAGAAACACTGAGCCGTCACAGATGTCCTTGACAAGAGTCAGCAGCTACTTTCCTTCCCACCTGGAAAATGGGAAGAGGGTCGTCTGGAGCAAAGGCAGATGAACTTAGCCAGTGGCAGAGCTTGCTGTCACCATCGCGCTCCCTCCAACCTCCCTGAATTTTTACCCAGTATCTCACACTGGGATTCTGTTTCATCTGAAACCTGATTTCAGAAAGAAGGAAATCATCTCCTCCCAAATGCCCTCTTCATTCCCCTAAAGACAAACTCGAACAGACAGATGACCCAGGATGGAGTAGAGGACAGCAGAGAAGGCGAGTGGATTACTACTGAGGGTTTTTTTCATAGACGTTCACTTATAAGACTTAGGAAAATCTCTTAAAGCAGCAGTTGTATTATATATTTTGCCAGTCAGTTCCTTTAAAAATGAAATCCACTAAATAAAAAAAGGTAAGCAAGCATTCTAGAAGCAGGCGTCCGGACCGATGGGAGGTAAGATGGAAACACCAGCAGCAGCACGCTTCTTCTTTCCAAAGTGCTGCTGGGAGAGAGAACACCACAGCATCAGCACCGTCACCCCTCCCGGCTCAGAGGATGAGGTAGTGATCAGAAACATCAATGTGATGAGAACATTTAGTGATTGAAATGGTATTAGGCTAACAGTTTTCAACCAAGCATATGTTCAAAGAAAGGCAGGCTTTTCTATTATTCTGGAAAGGAACTGACATTGAAAGATGAATTTAGGGAATGAGCTGGACGTATATGAGTTGTCATCTTTATCCTTGGTTTCTGGGTCAGCCCCTTTGTAACAAGGTTTTCCTCAACCCGTCCCAACAGATAGCAACTTCTGATGCTAGAACCAGCAACATTTCCTCCTGAATCTGGGCCCCAGACAGAAGGTTCCCTGGAATTTTCAGCACATAATGATTTCAGGTGTGGGGGCTCACCGTGCACCCTACTGCTATCCTTTTTTTGTCTTTTTGACTTTTTGAGACAGGATCTCCATGTAGCCCCAGCTGGCCTGGAACTCATTATATAGACCAGGCTGGTTTTGAACTCACAGAGATCTGCCTTTCTCTGCCTCCTAAATGCTGGGATTAAAGACATGTGCCACCTCACTCAGCAGTACTGCTATTCTTATACCTCTTCAGGACACAGAAGGCCATGGGAGACTCAGAGCCCTGTGGGAAACATGAGTTTTCTTTGACCTTGGACCAAACACCATGTTGAACAACAGGGAGTTCTCATTCCAAATGAGAAGTGAAGTTCAAGGAACTTTGCTGGTGTGGCCTTGGTTTCTGGTCAGAAATGGGCCTCAGCTGAGCACAGGACTTGCTCTTGACCTATGAGATATCATTATGTGACAAAGCAGCAGGTTCCCAAGGGCACTTCCAGGCTCTAGTTGATGCAGTCAACAAGGTCTCCTTTCCCAAGAAGCTCATGTTCTCATCGCTAAGACATATCCAGAGGCTCCGTTCCAGAAGAAAATAAAACAAATGAATTTTCTATCCCCTGAGCAATTCTAGGGGATTGTGGATACTTTCTAATTTAATAATCTTCCCCTGATGGAGGAGTCTGAGTTTAGAAACTCCACGTACCTTCTATGGGTGTGTACACTTACAGTGAATGCACTTAGAGCCATTCGCTGGAGGACACGTGACAGTTTAATGAAAGTAAACAAACTGTCCGAATAGTACTGTAGAGCACACAGGTTTGGTGACTAATGAACATCTGTAATTCCACTTCCAGAGGATCTGATGCTCTCTTCTGACCTCCGTGTGCAGTACACACACATGGTGCATTGTGCAGAATACTCATAGACATAAAATAGAAATAAATAGTAAACAACAACAAAAAAACTTGGAAGCTAGAATCAGGGTGCAAAGCATTTCTGGGAATTGAAAAGAACACTTTCTTTCCAACAAAACACCAGTAGCTTTCCTCTAAACAGCAACTTATTTAGAAAACTGTTTGGAGAATAACTCAAGGTTCTAGACACATTTGAGAAGGGAAACTCTCTACCCAAATGGCCACCTGGCTTGATGGCTTCTCTGGGCTTTGGCAGTGTTTATGTTTGTTTAGCTGTATGATTTGAGCTATAGTTGAAAATCAGAAATAAGCTGAGCAGGGCCTGCAGTGTGCTTCCTATAGGCAAGGAGGGAGAAGACGCCTATGGTGTGATGATGGCTTTCTAATATATATATATGTCTTTTTGAGACAGGGTCTCCCTTTAGTCCCAGCTGGCCTGGAGCTCACTATGTAGACCAGGCTGGCCTAGAACTGGCAGAGATCTGCCTGCCTCTGCCTCCTGAGTGCTGGGATTAAAGGCGTGCGCCACCACACCCGGCGATGATAAAATCTTTCTTTGGAGATCTCATGCATGTATATAATGAATTTTTGGTCTTTTTCACCTCTCATTGCCCTCTCTCACCCCTTTCCCTTTCCTGCTGAAATTGTCCTCTTTCCACAAGGCCCTTTTCCACTTTTCTGTCTTAAAGAATATTACGAGCGAAGAAATTTAATTATGCTTGTTTGCATGAATGGGGTGACTATTTACTGGAGCATGAATAAGTTACTAGTGGCTTCACACCCTCCCCCCAGCTGCCCATAGTCCCTCAGTTTGGTGGAGGGGGTCAGGGCCTCATGAACTCCTGCCCCAGGCATGCTGAAATGGCGATGGGCCCAGGCTTGTGCAGGTGAGATAATGTCACGGCTGGGAGACACTGTTTCACAGCACTCTGTGCCACTGCTTCACCAGTCGCAACAGTTTGCTGGGCAGTCATCATTGCTTATTGGGCTTCGCAGCTAGGTGGGACCATCACGGCTTTCTCCATTGGCAGCTTTCTCTCTCCTGGCTGCATAGAACACTGGATAGCTTTAGTGTCAACTTGACACACTTGTGTTGAGGCCCTCAATTGGGGAATTGGCTCCATTGGACTGGCCTGTGGCCATGTCTGTGGAGTATTGTCTTGCTTGTGGAGCAGTGTGGGAAAGCCCAGCCCACTATGGCTGGTGCCACCCCTGGGCAGGTTGTTGTATGCAGAATAAGAAAGCAGGCTGGGCATGTGCCAGAGAAGCAAGCCAGTAAGCAGCATTCCTCCATGGCCTGTGCTTCAGCTCCTGCCTCCAGGTTCCTGCCCTGAGATCCTACCTTGGGCTCCCTGAGTGATGAACTATGACCCAGGAGATGTAAGCTGAATAAACCCTTTCCTCCCCAAGTTGGTGTCGGTCAGAGTGTTTTGTCACAGCAATGGAAGACAAACTAGAACACATAGTATACTCTGATACTATGAAAGCTAATCTTCAGGGAGGAGGTACACAGGTCAGCTGCAGCTCCATCGCTCCAAGTTCTATGTCCAAACTATAGCTTGTCTTCAGCAATAGGCTCTTACCTTCAAATTCTAAGAGGCAATCAAGGGCTTTGACAATAACCTGTGTTACTTGGGGAGTCTCTTGAATTACTCTGACCAACAACTTGAAGGGGGTTTCTTCGGCCTGGAACTGTGTTTTTTGTTACATAGCCTTCAGTTATATAAATCTCTCTCTCTCTCTCTCTCTCTCTCTCTCTCTCTCTCTCTCT
>VZQC01013995.1:852383-875447 GCA_009823505.1 Rhizomys pruinosus | reverse complement strand
TGTGACTTGTGGTCCTGGAGAATTGTCTTTATAAAGTTTGGTGCACCAGAATTTGGGGCATATATATTCATAATTGTGAAATCTTCTTGGTGGATTGTTCCTTTGATGAAAATGTAATGGCCTTCTTTGTCTCTTCTGATTTCTTTTACTTTGAAGTCTATTTTATCCGATATTAAAATAGCAACACCTGCTTTCTTTTTGGTACCATTTGCTTGGAATATTTTTTTCCATCCCTTCACTTTAAGGTGGTGCCTCTCCTTGAAGGTAAGATGTGTTTCTTGTAGACAGCATATCGATGGATTCTGTTTCCTAATCCAGTCTCCCAGTCTATGTCTTTTGATTGGGGAATTTAGTCCATTAATATTTCAGGTTATGACTGATAGGTTTGTGTTGCTTCCTTTTGCCTTACTGTTTTGGTTTTAAATGGTAGCCATAATACCAGAATGAGGTAGTGTTGCAAGGTTTCGATTTGTACCTCCATTATTGCCAGTGATGCGTTGAGCATCTCTTCAGGAACACATTGATCATTGATCTTCTTTGGAAAGATGTCTGCTTAAGTTTTTGCTCATCACAAATTAAGTCTTTTATCTTTTTGTCAATGAGCTTTAAATTTTGTTTCCTAGATGTTGATGCCTTATATATCTAATTTGAAAATGTTGCCTCCCATTCCGTTTGTTTCTATTTCACTGTGCTTATGCTGTCTGTTGATATATAACATTTCTTTTATTTTCATGAAGTCTAATTAATCTACTATTTTCTCTTATTGTCTGTCCCATTGATGTAATACTATAGAATCCATTGACACATCTGATATTGTGAAGATTTTGTCCTATGTTTTCTCCAAAGTATTTTATAGTTTTAGCAAAAGCCTAAAATAAACTTAGTCATTTCTCAGGAACCATCCACCTTTTTCTATTTCCTTCTTTCCTTCCTTCCTTCCTTTCTTCCTTCCTTTCTTTCTTTCTTTCTTTCTTTCTTTCTTTCTTTCTTTCCTTCTTCTTTCCTTCTTTCTTTCTGACTGGGTCGTTTATTGGTCTGGAACTTTCCAGCTACGCTAATGTGGTTGTCTAGTGAGCCCCAGGGCCCACCTGTCTCCACTTTGCCAGCACTGGGTTTACATAGATTTTTTTAAGGTGGTTTCTGAGGATTGAACTCAAGCCCTTATACTGTCTATCTTGCCATTATTGAAATTATTTCTCCAGCCATTATAGAAATTTTATAGTAAGTTTTTAAAATTTGGATGCTTAAGTCCTCTAACTTTGTTCTTTTTTAAAAGATTATTTTGGGGGCTGGAGGGATGGCCTAGCGGTTAAGAGCACCGACCGCTCTTACAGAGGACCCAGGTTCGATCCCCAGCACCCACATGGTGGCTGAGAACCGTCTGAAGCTCCAATTCCAGGAGAACTCCAGTTCCAGGGGAATCCGAGACCCTCTTCTGAACTCCGCGGCGTTGCACGACACGGGTGCACAGACTTGCATGCAGACAGTACATTCATACACATACAGAAATAAATAAAATAAAAAAAATTTTTAAAAATATTAAAAGATTATTTTGGTTATTATTGCTGGGCCAAATCCTTAGTGGTTCCATATGAATTTTCTATTTTTGAAAGCAAAACAGTGTTTGGGATTTTAAAAAGGCATCCAGTTTTAATATTTATGTCTGAACAATGTTAAATCTTGTGATCTATGAATGTGCAAAATGTTTCATCCACTTAAGTCTTTAATTTCTGTCACTGTCATCTCCTTGGCAAAGCTAATTTCTAAGTATTTTTTCATTTTATGCTATTGTACATGGAATTACTTTCATAACTTCCCCTTCATATTATTCATTGTTAGTGTGTTAAGAGCATCCTATGTCCATGCATTAACTTTCTGTTTTTCTACTTTGCTGAGTTTATTATCTGTAATAGTTTTTAATGTATGTTTGTGGAATCTATATGATTTCCTACATATCAAATCTGTGACAGAAATCATTTTAGATCTTTCTTCTAGTTAGGATAACTTTATTTCTTTTTCTTGCTAGATTGCTCTGGCTAGGATTTCTAGTACTATGTTGAAAAGAAGTGGTAAGAGTGGGTGTCCTTTATTCCTGAACTTAAGAGGAAAACTTTTCCACCATTGACTATAATGTTTGCTGTGGATTTTTATGTGACTTTTATTACACTTAGATGGTTTTCTTCTATTTTTAGCTTGCTAAGCATCTTTTGGTCATAAAAGGAGGGTGAGGTGTGTGAAATGGCTCAGTGAGTAGATAAAGACTCTTGTTCCTAAGCCTGATGAGCTGAATTCAAACTCTAGGATCCACATCAAGGAAGGATAGAATTGACATCCACAAGTTATCCTCTGACTGCCATGCATGTGCCAAAGTACACACACACACACACACACACACACGCACACATGCACACACACGCACACATGCACACACACAACTAAATGTAATAAAATAATTTTTTGAAACACCTGGTAAACTTAGTCAAGTTTTTTCTGTATAAATTGAGATGGTCACGTGGTTCTCCTTCATTCCATTGATATCATCTATGTTAATTTTCACTATTGAACCAGGTTTGTGATCTAAGAATGATCTCATTTGGACATGATGTGGATTCTGTTCATATGCTGCTGAGTTTCATTTGCCAACATTTTGTTGAGGGTTCTTCTTTCAATAATCACAGGGGATACTGCACCATCGTTTTCTTAGAGTGTCTTCACCTGACTTAGAAGTGTAATATTGACCTTAAAGAATGAGCCAAGGAGTCTTCCCACTTCTGTAATTTTTTCTCAGTGTATATTTTATTACATTTTTATGGGTTTCATACATTTTAATCATAATTAGATCCCCTCCCAACACTGAAGCCTCCCCATGCCTTCCCACTGGATTTCATGGTTTGGACTCAGTTTTGTTTTTTAAGTTTTACAGGATTGGAGTTAGCTCTCTTTTGTTTTTGTTTTTGTTTTTGGTCTTTTTTTTTTTTTTTTTTTTTTTTTTTTTGAGTTTGATGAGGTCCCATTTGTCAATTGTCGACCTAAATTGTGCAGCTGCGTTTGATTTAGAAGTCTTTTCCTAGCCTATGTCTTTAGTCTGCTGCCAACTTTTTCTTCTACTACATTTCAAGTAGTTTGGGGTTCACGTTGAGTCTTTTAATCCATCTGGAGTTGACCTTTTGAACAGGGCAAAAAGGTAGGTGGTTTAATTTCATTCTTCTACAAGTGGTGGATCCAGTTTTGCCAACACCCATCTGTCTGAAGTGCTGTCTTTTCCATTTTGTTCTTGGCCCCCTTGGCAAATATGAGATGGCTGAATTGTTTGTGCTCAGATTTGGATCTCGGTTTTGTTCCATGGGTCAACAAGTCTGTTTTGTTCGCAGTACCAGGCTGTTTTATGACTATAGCCCTGTGAGTATAGTTTGAAATCTGCTATAGAGATTCCCTCCTGCGTAGCTCTTTTCAGCTCAGGGTTGATTTTTTGAGCTACTCGGGGTCTTTTGTTTTTTTCCAAATGAATTAAGAACTTTTGTTTCCCAAGCCTGTGAAGAACTCTTGGGATTTTAGGATTTACGATTGCATTAAATCCTTACAAGGTTTTGGTAGAATAAATGACATTTTTACAATGTAAATTTTCCCAATCCATGAGTATGGGAGGTTTTTCCATCTTCTGAGGTCTCTTCAATTTTCCTTTCTTAAAGGTTAAAAATTTTTGTTGTAGAGGTTTTTGTATCTTTGGTTAGGTTTTGTTCCTAGGTAACTTATTGTTTTTGAGGCTCTTGTGAAGTGGGAAGGTCTCTTGAATTCTTTCTCCAGTTGCTTGTTTTTGGTTGTAATGATAAAGAAGGCCATTTATTTTTTTAAGTTTTAATTTGTATCCTGCTCACTTTGCTGAAGCGTTAATCGGTTTGAGGAGTTTTTCTGGTGGAGTTTTGTGCATCCTTAAGGAAACACATCAATCATCAGCAAAATAGGATAGTTTGACTTCCTTTTTCTAATTAGTACTCCTTTAATATCCTTTTCTTACCTTATTGCTCTAGCAGGGTTTCAAGCACATATGAAGAGGAGTGGTGAAAGGGGCAGCCTTTGCATCATACCTTAAAGGAATGTTTCTGTCATTTCCCCATTTAGGATGATATGGCTGTGGGTTTCCTTGTATATGTCTTTGATTACATTGAGGAATGATCCCTCCAACCAATTCCTTCTAGGACTTTAAGCATGAAGGGATGCCGGATTTGTCAAGGCTTTTCAGCATCAATGAGATGATGGTGTGGTTGTTTTGCTGATTCCGTTATGTTTGTGATTTTATTGATTTCGTTATGTTGAACCATCCCTGCATCTCTGGAATGAATCCAACTTGGTCATGATGGATGTCTTCTTGATGTGGGTCTGTATGTGATTTGGCAGATTCTGTTTAGAATTTTGGCATCTGTGTTCAAGAGGGAGATGGGTTATAATTCTCCTTTTAGTTGGATCTTTGCCTGGTTTTGGTAATAGAGTGAGTGGCTTCATAGAAGGAATTGGGAGAATTCCCTCTGATGTATACTTCTAAACAGTTTCAGTAATAATGGTTGTAGGTCTTTTTGAAATGTTTTATAGAATTCTGCTGTGAAACCGTTGTCGGCCTGGGCCTTTTTTTAGTTGAGGCTTCTTACTAAATCTCTATTTCTTCATATGTTATGGGTCTGTTTAAGCTGCTGGTCTCTTCTTGGCCAAGCTTTGTGTGATCCAGGATTTCAGATCATTCATCCTTTCTTCTAGGTTTCAAACTGGTAGAAATATAGGTTCTTGTAATATTCCATATAATGTTTCTGGATTTTTTCCTCTGTCTGCTCTGATATTTCCCTTTTCATCACAGATTGTTATTGATTGGAGTTGTTCCTTCTTTCTTTTTGTAACTGGTCAGAGGTCTGTCTATCTTGTTTATTTCTTTCAAGAACCAATTTTTGGCTTCATTGATTTTTTGTATTGGTTTCTTGTTTCTATTTCATTGATTCTGCTCTGATTTTTGTTATTTCTTCCTGCTGTGCGTTTAGGGGTCATCTGTTGTTGCCTCTCAAGTGCTTTTAGCTGTAGTGTTAGATCATTCACTTGTGCTCTTTCTGTTTTCTAATGTAGGCACCCAGGCTATAAACTTCCCCTCTAGTTGGCTTTTAGATATCCATAGGTTTTGTTGTGTTGTATTGTCATTGTCATTCAGTCCCAGAATGTTTTTATTTCTTTCTTTATCTCTTCCTTGACCCTTCATATTCCAAGAGTGTGTTGTTTAGTCTCCATGTGTTCTTGTAGGCAGGGAGGGCTTGTCCGGTGTTGATGTTGAGCTTTATTGCACTGTGGTCTGACAGGATGATGTGCATGAATTATTTCACTTCTTTTTGTATTGTAGAGGTTTCTTCTTTGTCCCAGGATGTGGTTGATTTGGGAGATGTTCTGTGGGTGCCGAGTAGAAGTGTATTCTCTGGTATTGGATGGAATGTTTGGTAGGGGTCTATGAGGTCCATTGGTGTATCATTTCGTTCAGTTCAAGCGTCTCTCTGTTTATTTTATGTCCTGTTGACCTATCCAAGGACTCAGGGGGTGTAGGAAATCTCCACTATGAGTGTAATGGGTTTAGTCTGTGACTTGTTGTCCTGGAGATTGTCTTTATAAAGTTTTGGCACCAGAATTTGGGGGCATATATATTCCTTAATTGTGAATCTTCTTGGTGGATTTTCCTTTGATGAAAATGTAATGGCCTTCTTTGTCTCTTCTGATTTCTTTTTACTTTGAAGTCTATTTTATACGATATTAAAAAATAGCAAAACCTGCTTTCTTTTTGGTCCATTTGCTTGGAATATTTTTTCCATCCCTTCACTTTAGAGTGGTGCCTCTCCTTGAAGTAAGATGTGTTTCTTGTAGAAAGCATATCGATGGATTCTGTTTCTAATCCATCTCCATCTTATGTCTTTTGATTGGGGAATTAGTCCATTAATATTTCGGTTATGACTGATAGGTTTGTGTTGTTCCTTTTGCCTTACTGTTTTGGTTTTAAATGGTAGCCATAATACCAGAATGAGGTAGTGTTGCAAGGTTTCGATTTGTACCTCCATTATTGCCAGTGATGCGTTGAGCATCTCTTCAGGAACACATTGATCATTGATCTTCTTTGGAAAGAGTCTGCTTAAGTTTTTGTCATCACAAAATTAGTCTTTATCTTTGTCAATGAGCTGTTTATTTTGTTTCCTAGATGTTGATGCCTTATATATCTAATGTTGAAAATGTTGCCTCCCATTCCGTTTGTTTCTATTTCACTGTGCTTATGCTGTCTGTTGATATATAACATTTCGGTTTTATTTTCATGAAGTCTAATTAAATCTACTATTTTCTCTTATTGTCTGTCCCATTGATGTAAATACTATAGAATCCATGACACATCTGATATTGTGAAGATTTTGTCTATGTTTTCCCAAAGTATTTTATAGTTTTAGCAAAAGCCTAAAATAAACTTAGTCATTTCTCAGGAACCATTACCATTTTTCTATTTCCTTTTTCCTTTCTTCTTTCTTTTCTTCCTGTTCTTTCTTTCTTTCTTTCTTTCTTTCTTTCTTTTCTTCTTCCTTCTTCTTCTTTCTTTCTTTCTGAATGGGTCGTTTATTGGTCTGGAACTTTCCAGCTACGCTAATGTGGTTGTCTAGTGAGCCCCAGGGCCCACCTGTCTCCACTTTGCCAGCACTGGGTTTACATAGATTTTTTTAAGGTGGTTTCTGAGGATTGAACTCAAGCCCTTATACTGTCTATCTTGCCATTATTGAAATTATTTCTCCAGCCATTATAGAAATTTTATAGTAAGTTTTTAAAATTTGGATGCTTAGTCTCTAACTTTTCTTTTTTAAAAGATTATTTGGGGGCTGAGGGATGGCCTAGCGGTTAAGATCACCGCCGCTCTTACAGAGGACACCAGGTTCGATCCCCGCACCCACATGGTGGCTGAGAACCGTTGAAGCTCCAATTCCCGGAGCACTCCGTTCCAGGGGAATTCGAGACCCCTCTTCTGAACTCCGCGGCTTTGCACGACACGGGTGCACAGACTTGCATGCAGTACAGTACATTAATTACACCATACAGAATAAATAAAATAAAAAAACATTTTTNAAAAATATTAAAAGATTATTTTGGTTATTATTGCTGGGCCAAATCCTTAGTGGTTCCATATGAATTTTCTATTTTTGAAAGCAAAACAGTGTTTGGGATTTTAAAAAGGCATCCAGTTTTAATATTTATGTCTGAACAATGTTAAATCTTGTGATCTATGAATGTGAAAAATGTTTCATCCACTTAAGTCTTTAATTTCTGTCACTGTCATCTCCTTGGCAAAGCTAATTTCTAAGTATTTTTTCATTTTATGCTATTGTACATGGAATTACTTTCATAACTTCCCCTTCATATTATTCATTGTTAGTGTGTTAAGAGCATCCTATGTCCATGCATTAACTTTCTGTTTTTCTACTTTGCTGAGTTTATTATCTGTAATAGTTTTTAATGTATGTTTGTGGAATCTATATGATTTCCTACATATCAAATCTGTGACAGAAATCATTTTAGATCTTTCTTCTAGTTAGGATAACTTTATTTCTTTTTCTTGCTAGATTGCTCTGGCTAGGATTTCTAGTACTATGTTGAAAAGAAGTGGTAAGAGTGGGTGTCCTTTATTCCTGAACTTAAGAGGAAAACTTTTCCACCATTGACTATAATGTTTGCTGTGGATTTTTATGTGACTTTTATTACACTTAGATGGTTTTCTTCTATTTTTAGTTTGCTAAGCATCTTTTGGTCATAAAAGGAGGGTGAGGTGTGTGAAATGGCTCAGTGAGTAGATAAAGACTCTTGTTCCTAAGCCTGATGAGCTGAATTCAAACTCTAGGATCCACATCAAGGAAGGATAGAATTGACATCCACAAGTTATCCTCTGACTGCCATGCATGTGCCAAAGTACACACACACACACACACACACACGCACGCACACATGCACACACACGCACACATGCACACACACAACTAAATGTAATAAAATAATTTTTTGAAACACCTGGTAAACTTAGTCAAGTTTTTTCTGTATAAATTGAGATGGTCACGTGGTTCTCCTTCATTCCATTGATATCATCTATGTTAATTTTCACTATTGAACCAGGTTTGTGATCTAAGAATGATCTCATTTGGACATGATGTGGATTCTGTTCATATGCTGCTGAGTTTCATTTGCCAACATTTTGTTGAGGGTTCTTCTTTCAATAATCACAGGGGATACTGCACCATCGTTTTCTTAGAGTGTCTTCACCTGACTTAGAAGTGTAATATTGACCTTAAAGAATGAGCCAAGGAGTCTTCCCACTTCTGTAATTTTTTCTCAATGTATATTTTATTACATTTTTATGGGTTTCATACATTTTAATCATAATTAGATCCCCTCCCAACACTGAAGCCTCCCCATGCCTTCCCACTGGATTTCATGGTTTGGACTCAGTTTTGTTTTTTAAGTTTTACAGGATTGGAGTTAGCTCTCTTTTGTTTTTGTTTTTGTTTTTGGTCTTTTTTTTTTTTTTTTTTGGGAACAGGGCTCTCCCTGTAGTGGAGTTAGCTCTCTTTTAAACTGTTTGGCAGAGGTCACTCACGAGCTGTCAGGCCCTGGAACTCTCAGGGGACTATGACCATCTTCTTACAGTTACATGCCAATTCATAGTTTCTGTTCATCATTAATCTTGGTAAGTTTGTCTTTCTAATAATTTATGCATTTTATGTAGTTAGCCATAGTCATCTTGTATAATTCTTCTTCTCTCTCCAGAACTGGTAATAATGTCTCTAGTTCCATTTCTGCTCTATTTGTATTTGTTTAGTTCTCTTTCACTGATAATATGTTCCGCCAAACTTCTAAAGTCTTGTCAATTTTGTTGACGTTTTCAATGAACCAACGCATGATGCATTTTTTCATGTAGCTTTTCTATTCTCTACTTCACTTATCTCTGCTCCACTTTCTATTATTTCCTTCTGTCTGATCGCTTCAGGCTTTTATTCTGAGTTTTTGAAATTACAAAGCTCGGTTGTTGGGTTGTGGCTGGAGGTCTTTCTTGTTCCCTAATGGGTTTACAGCCACACATTTCCTGCTTCATTCACATCCTAAGTTTTGCTGTGTGTTCCCATTATCAGTCATCTCAGCATTTTCTGAGCTTTCTTCTGATTTCCTTTAACCCACTGGTTATCGTAGAATATGTATGTCCTTTATACAGGTTTGTGAATCACTTCTGTTTTCTAACTTCATCCTATTGTGGTTGGGGAAAGACCTGGTGTGGCCCTCATCATTATATAGAGAGAGCCTGAATATATAGCCTATCCTAGAAAGTATCATGTGTGGACTTGAGAAGTGGGTATATGCTGCTGTTGCATTTCATAAAATACATTTTAATTGTATTTAGATTCCCTCTGGTATCTGAAGCCCCCCATACCTTCCCACTGGATTTCATGGTTTTGGCTCAGTTTTTTTTTTTTTTTTGGTATTTTTGAGACAGGGTCTCCCTTTAGTCCCAGCTGTCCTGGAGCTCACTCTGTAAACCAGGCTGGCCTTGAACTCACAGAGATCTGCCTGCCTCTGCCTCCCAAGTGCCAGGATTAAAGGCATGTGGACTTCATGGATGTATTGTTTCCTCTATTTCTTTACTTCTGACTGTTCTATTCATTATTGAAGTAGTAAATGATAATTATTATGGAGCTATTTCTTCAATTCTGTCATCTTTTGCTTCTCATATTTTCTGGTGTCTGGTTTCTGTTCATACTTGTTATATCTTCTATTGAACATTTTTTTATTAACATCATTAATATGACAGCCTTCTTTGTCTCTGGTAAATTTTTAATTAAAATTCATTTTATGTGCTATCAATGTAGGCAGCCCTTTACTCTTCTGGTTACGATTTGCATAGAATATCATTGGCCATATCTTCACTTTCAATCTGTTTGTATCATCAGATCTAAACTGAGTCTAATGTACACAGTGTAGAGTAGGATCATTTTGTTGTTGTTGTTGTTTTGGATCATTTGTTTTTTATCATTCTCCCAATTGCTTGTGCTCTGATTGGAAAGAAGAATAAAGTAACATTTGAAGTTAAGAAGGAGGGACTTCTGTCACTCTGCCATATATTTTCTATATACTTTGCAGGTTTCTCCCTTTCTTTCCTACATTATTGGCCTCTTTTCTTTTTGGTACTAAGATATTAAATTCTTTTCTCCTTGATTTTTGGATATATTCTATAAGTGTTTTTCTCTATGGCTACTCTGGGGATTAAATTTAACATTCTAAAGTTACAGTACTTTATTTTGAAATTATAAGAGTTTATCATCAATAACAAAACATTTGTTTCTTAGAGGTCTATCTTAACCCCTTTTTTGCAAAATTATACTTTTAAAATGTGTTCTTTAAAAAGTCATGAACTAATAATGGTTTCACATTAATCTCATCAAAAATGTATAGAAAAATAAAGTATAGAAATATCAGCTAAATTAAAATAGTACTGGAGTTTAGATCGATAGTTTTTTAAAATGCATTCATTTCTTAACTAAAATAGAAAATTAAATGAGTTACAAATCATGCAATATTATTAAAATGTAATATAATATAATATATAAATCTATCAGTCCATTGCCTACTGGCTGTTAAACTTTTTAAAAAATATTTTATTATTTTTATTTTATGTGTATGAGTGTATTTCCTGCATGTACACACAACTATGTTATGCAGTGCCCTCAGAGGTTAGAAGAGGGTATTGAATCCCCTGGAACTGGAGTCACAGATGGTTGTTAGCCACCAGGTGGGTTCTGGAAACCAAACACAAGTTCTCTACAAGAGCATCCACTGCTCTTAATTGTTGAGTCATCTCTCCAGCTCCTGAATTATTGAGAAAAGAGAGAGAGAGAGAGAGAGAGAGAGAGAGAGAGAGAGAGAGATCACTTCTCCAAAAGAGGGTATAGGATTCCCTGGAACAGGAGTTGTAGGCAGTTGTGACCTACCCGATATAGGTGTTGGGAACCGGCTGTCGATCTCTAAGAATCTCTCCAGTCCTTTGTTCTCTGAACTTTCTGATAAGCAATCTGCTGACCATCTTATCAAAGAGCCCTTCTTCCTTTCAGCGTTGATGAACTCCCAATCCCCAGTGTGTTTGTCTTTAGAAAATGTATCACATGGTTTTGCTTTGAGTTCACCTTACTGGAAACTCATTGAGCTTATTAGGTATTTATGCCAGTGACTTCTACAGACATGAACAGGAAATTTTCATCCATTATTTCCTCACATATGCTGTTGGTTGGTTGGTTGGTTGGTTGGTTGGTTGGTTGGTTGGTTGGGTTTTTTTTTTTTTTTGGTCTTTTTAGAGACAGGGTCTCCCTGTAGCCCCAGCTGGCCTGCAATTCACTATAGAGACCAGGCTGGCTTCCATCTCCCAGAGATCCACCTACTTCTGCTTCTGTAGTGCTGGGATTAAAGGCATATGCCACCATCTCCACTTTCACATGTTTTTAACCTTTCTTTGCAGAGAGACTCCTCTTAGGCTCGGTGTTCCTTTCTTCTGTCTTCATCCTTCCATCTCCTCAGTCTTTAATCTGCAGTTTTTCCTATACTGGTTTTCTTCTGCATGTTCAAATCTGCCTCTGAATCCCTCTAATGAATTTATACTTTGGTTACTGTGCCTTTCAGCTCCAGAACGTTGTTTTTCTTTTTCTTTTATTTTAGGTTTTCTACCTCCTCCTCGGCGTCTGCATGCCACTCAAACACCTTTTCTGGACTGTCTCTGTATCGTCCTTTGCTCTGTAGCACCCTGATTACAGTCCTGTAAGGTACTGTCCAACACACCTGCCAGCAGGTCTTTTCTGTTGATTTATGTGTTTTCCTGCACACAGAAGGCAGAAGTGAGAGTAGGATCCTTTTTGTTGTAATTGAAAATTAAACATTTTAATCTGATACTGTGGTAACTTCAGAAGGCCCCCTCCCCAGGTTCGCTTTCTTTTGTTATTGTTTATAGTTGTTTTTAATTTTTTAAATTTTATTTTATTTTTGTAGGTGTATGAATGTACTGTCTGCATGTAGGTCTGTGCACCCATGTCATACAATGCCACGGAGGTCAGAAGAGGGTGTCAGATTCCCCTGGAACTGGAGCTAAAGACGGTTCTCAGCCGCCATGTGGGTGCTGGGGATGGAACCCGGGTCCTCTGCAAGAGCAGTTGGCGCTCTTAACCGCTAGGCCATCTCTCCAGCCTCCAAGTTGTTTTTAAATTTTTAAGTGAATTTATTTGGCATAGTCACTTTCTAATGTTGCTTTAATATGGAGTTCCTTTTCAATGTCTTGGTCTTTAATGTCTGGCTCCAAAAAGTAGAAAAAGAGGAAAATGAAAGTATGGAATAGAAAGGACTTTAAATCACCTGGAGAGCCATTCAACCAAAGGCCAGGGCTTTGCCACACTGAGTGAAGTCCAACAGAAAGGCCTCTGACCTCTGCCTGCACCTTAATCAGGACCAGCAGTCCATGATCAGAGCACAAGGGCCTGACATTTGCCTTCTTGGCTCCTTCCAGCTGCTTTTGAGCAGCTCCAGGGTCACACATGTCCCTGCCTGCCCCGTGGTGGGCTGCCATTGCTGTGCCAACAGCTGACACTGAGCCAAGTTCATAATTCATTGTCCCAGGCTTCCGCTGGAAGGTGTAGACCCTCCAAACCTCCAGAGATACAAAACAAGTTGTATCAGACACATTGTACCAGTATAACTGTTGACTAGATAGAAAGATAGATTCCTAGGTCTTTCTACTTGGCATCTTCCCAGAAGCCCCTTTTTGGAACATGTAGAGAAATGGAGAAATTTAACATTTTGCTTACCATATCATAACCAATTCAAGAAGAAATTGTGAATAGATCCCAGGCCTCTCAACTATGAATCTCAAATCTTCTCATCTATATTATACTAGCCCAAATTTACGTGCAAGGTCCTGAAAACAAGAGTTAATTAAAGCCACATCTTTCCTAACCCAAACCAACCCCAGCATGGGTAACATGTCCTTCATGCAATCATGATCCTTGTCTAGATCACAACATGACAAACATATGGGTGGTCCCCTCCTGGTTACAGGCTTGGGCAACAGAATGCACAAAGTCTCGGGTGAGCATCACACACAGGGTGGAATTCCTCTTTAAAAGAGAATCCTACACAGTGAACTTTGATTTTCTACATGAATTCTGAGAATTGTAGTTCACTCAGAACTGAAAACTTAAATTTCTTATTTGCCAAACAAATAATTCTATGTCTATGTTGTGTGTACAGATACGTGTGTGGTCAGGGCGCTTGTGCTTGTAGAAGACAAGGACAACCTCAGAAATTGTTTCTTAAGTGCCATACACCTTGTATGAGGCTCGATCTGTCACTGGTCCAGAACTTGTCAAATAGGCTAGACCGGCTGGCCAGTGAGCCCCCAGGATCCATCTCTCTCTGCCTCTCTGCCATTGGGATTACCAGCAGGTGCCTCTACACCTGGTTTTTTTCTAAGTGGGTTCTTAGGATTACACTCAGATCCTTGTGTGTTTTTCTGACAAAGCCACCGCCCCCAAGCCCATGGAAACAAAGGATTTTAAAGGTCAACTTAAGATCACTTCCACCAAAGGACAAGGTTAGCAAAGCAGATCAAGCAACACACTGTCTGGCCTCTGCTGAAGGAGGACACTGAAAGGAAAATCCAGTCTCCATAAAAAATAAGTGCTTCAAGCCGGGCGTGGTGGCGCACGCCTTTAATCCTAGCACTCGGGAGGCAGAGGCAGGTGGATCTTTGTGAGTTCAAGGCCAGCCTGGTCTACAGAGTGAGTTCCAAGACAGCTGGGGCTACAGGGAGACCCTGTCTTGAAAAAAAAAAAAAAAAAAAAAAAAAGTGCTTCAAATGTAGAGTAACATTAAAGTTGCCTAGAGTGTTTGGGGTTATGACTTTAGTTGTCCTCTGACAGAATCTAGTTGCCCATGCTTCAAAAATAAATTTAGATGGAGCCTTTCTAAAACATTTACCAGAAGTCCTTTATGAAGGAAAGTAATACTGTTTGTCTGCAGCGAGAATGTGAGATCGTTTACATTCACCCCTTCGGTCACCCAGGTATTCGCTCAGCAGAAGTTGACTGTTGTACTCTCTTACAAAGGTGTTCAGGTCAACAAAGAGGAAGTTTCTGCTTTTAAGAGATAGATTTGGCTCAGCTTAGTTCACTAAGACCATGCACTTCATACAATTCAAATGCCAATCAAATAGGACGCTGAGCTTTCTGCCGTAGTCAGTGGTACCCACCATTTGATAAATCTCCCATTATCCTTCCTCACTGTTAAATTATAATGGCTCAAACCCCCAATAAAAGACAGGCACATGAAGTTTAGTTGTATCCGGGAACATATTTACTTCAGAAATTGCCAGGACTGACTACCTGTTGGCACATGGCAGGGTAGCAGCAAGATGGCAACTGATGCATACCCCTTTATAGCCACGGGGTGGGGCCTCAGGTACAGGGGAAGAGGTCAGAAGATTGACCCTCGGGAGGAAGTAGACATCTGTATGTCACTTGGAATTCTGGGAAACCCAGACCTAACTCACCATTTGCTTACCATTTTGGCATTAAGCAGGAGATAAATATCTAAAGTGGAGATGAATTCTCTGTGAACTCTGTGTCACTTTCCTTCTTGACATCATGCTTGAGAGTCCCTAACGGTCTGTTCTAATGGGTTGGAGATATGCTCACATATTTATATGGATTTTTATTAAAGAGAGCCAGAAAATACATAGGCTTCAGGCTCCTCAAAATATGAGACAGGCTTACTGCAAGTCTGGATGAGCGCAGAGACCAAAGTTTCTTCTTAGTCATCTGCTGGTAGTGAGAAGAGACTTTAGTGAGGGTGTTGAAACAAGGTTTGGGACCATACAGCTGACCCAGGTCAGCTGGAATTGTTCATATGACCCAGAGACCGTTGCCTCTTCCCCTGCCTCTACCTTCCCTCCAGAGCGATTAGACTAATGAAGCAACTTAAAGACCATGGTCAAGTTTCTCACCTAATAAGCCTCCACTCAATTTATTTTGCATAGACTAGCTATATACACGCATGAGGCCTTGGAACAGAATGGCAGATGCATCTCCACTGGGTAAGGGGTCTGTCCCCACTGTCTGTCTTCTCTGCCTTAAGGAATTTTTAATAAGGCAGATTTTGTTGGTGGCTAAGATGCAGTTAAAGAGTCACTGGAGGCAGCTCACCACAAGACGTTTTTTTTAAAACCTTTCAATTCAAGGCCTGAGGCTGTAACTACTCTGGTGTATCCTGTGACACCCAGCACAAAGGGCTTAAGAGGAGTGCTAAGCCCCTCTGAGACTGTTCCTGCTGCTCAAGCACAGCCCCAGTTAAGGCCTAGAGTGAACAGCTCCACCCCACCACTCAGTTCCCTTGAAACCAAAGAGGCAGTGTTCTGTGGTTTAAATTAAAAAGAGAGATGTGTTTCGCACAAATTAGCTTCCCTATTGATGTGGTGCAGAGTACAAAAAATCAGTCCTCTTGTTTTAATTCAAATCCATGTGCTGCAATTTTTATTTAATTTAAAACTAAATAAGAGCCAGGAGTTGCTAGAAGGAGGGGGCATGGCAAGCGTAATTGAGCCCTGGCATCCTCCCTGAAACCACTGCCATCTGGGTACTGCGGACTACTGGGCCGAGGCACCCACAGAGCTGTGCTACTTATCCGGCTGTGTGGTAGCTAGGGCACACAGGGAAGGGGGCAGAGCCCAGCATGTGTAGAACAGAAGACACGGGTCACAAAGTGTCATATCACAAAAACCAAGAAGAGTTTTAACAAAGGAATGTGACCACAGTGCAGAACTCTGTGAAACCTCACCCATGAGCTCATCACACAACTGCAAAAACAACAGTGCCAACTCTGCCGGGCTTTGCTGATAATGCGCTTTGTGTATTCCATTGTCTGGGAGGGCACATTAACATTCAAATAGCTGTCAGCACCAAAGGACAAGAGAAAGACGTGGAGCAAAATCTGAAAAAAAAGTTTCCATTAGCATTCATCGTTTCTCCTGGTCCCGTGCTCCTGGGGCAGACATCACTGTGGCAGGAGCAGGCAGAGAGCTTTTCTTCCATCCTTGGTGACCAGGAGAGCACCCACAGGAAGGGGCAGAGATTGCACCCCATGCACCTTCCATTAGTGGCTTCCCTCCTCCAGCATCCTACCTCCTAACATATACACAGCCTCCTCAAATAGCACCAGCAGCAGAGCCAAGCATTCAAACCAGGAGCTGTAAGAGACATTTCATGTTCAAACCATAACAGAGAAGGAATGAACCTGCATGTGAGCATAAAGATGGCCACTGTATCAGCCGTGTCTAGGAGCAGAAAAGGGAACCTGTTTCTATTATTTTTCTCAGGCTATGGAACTTTGTTACGCCAACTAGACTCTCCCGGTCACCCATCACCATGTAAAAGGAGTAGTTATGTGCTCTCTCAATCCTGGATACCTGTGCTAATGTCCTATCTCTGTGACAAAAATGTACCTGCAAAATAAGAGAGTGTGTTGATTAGCTTTAATTGTCAACCTAAAATCACAACCTAGAATCAGCGGGAAATCCCAATGAGAAGTTTGCCTTGGGTTGGTGTATCTGGAGGACTGACGCTGATTGGAGGCAGCGCCATTCCCTGGGCAGGGGATCCAACCCAAGTAAGAGTGGAGAAGTCCTGCTGAGCACAAGCAAGCAAGTGGGAGGGCGTGTATGCATCCACTTCTCTCCTCTTTGACTATGGGTGTGCTATGACCAGCTGTCTCAAGCTCCTGCTGCTGTGAGTTCCTGCAGTGGTGACCTGTAACCCAGACCTGTGAGCTAAACACACACACACACACACACACACACAAACAGAAACAAAAAAACCCCAGACTACCCCCTAAGTTGTTTTCTGTCAGTCTTTTATCACAGCAATGAAAATGAAACTAGAAAAGAGCAAAGACTTATTTGCTCACAGTTTTAGGGGGTTCTGTCCACAGTCACTTGGCACTGTATGGTTTCTCAGCCACGGTGGAGCAGAGTATCATACTGGTAGCATGAAACAGAATAAAGCAGCTCACTTCATGATAGACGAAAAGCAGAGAAGAGACAGACATCAGGCAGGGACACTCGCCTCCCCATAACACTATCAGATTAGGAATCCATCTGTGCTTTAATCCATCCATCGATAGGGTCAGAGCCCTTGTAATGCAATCACTTAGTGACTGGATCCACTGTCTGGACACTAGCCTTCACTACATGAGCCTCTGGGGGTTATACCATATCTAAGCCATGCCAGCACCCAAACTCATGTGAGTACCTCTGGCAGTCCTGAGCTTTCACTAGGAATGCTGAATCCAAACCATTCTAAGGTTTGAAAATGTTCCAGAAACTACTTGCAATTCATATCTTCTGTTGTGAGTCTGGTGCCTTCAATTCATTCCTCCTACTCCATTCCATTTTGCTTTCAGGCATGTCCAGCCTGTGGCCTGTGAGTCACGTACATGTCAGGATAGCTGTGAACACGGAGCAACACTTGCAGATGACAACAGCATGTTACAAAGTCAAAAGATCAGGCCTCCCAGATGGACCCACCTAGATGTGTCCTGTGTTTCCATTCGCCTTCTGATCACAGCACTCTTTATCCAGCTACCAAATTTCTTCTGATCCATTCAGCAGGCTAAGATTTTGCCTTCTGTTTGCCTAGGCTAGCCCACCCACCTTGATTCTCTTAGTAATTCTTTTGATTATTCAGACCTCAACTTGGACTTTTTTCTTACTAAAATCCTTTACAACCTCTCATCTTACATGACTCTATAGCCCTCAATACATCCCCTTCTTTAAAGGCTGCCTCCTCTACCCTGTTTGCCAGTCTGTATCCCCTCTACACGGGGAGCTTTGTGAGAACACAGTATTTCTCTTTACCCTTCAGCCCCAGCATGCTGTTTGAGACCAACTAGCTTCCAGCTCATACCAGCTTTGCCCATTTCCACAGGTTGGAGAAAAGCAACAATAATTTCAAAGCAACTATTGTGTTATTAGATAAAACCCACTGAAATGTACCCTGAAAGTTGATAACAGAAAACATTAGTAACAGGTCCTCAAAAGTAACATGGGTTTGAAAATATTTTTCAAATCTTCCCTTGCTCCATGCTGAGGTAATATATTTGCTTTCTTATTAAAAACCCTCCGGTTATTTGAGTCAAAAGTGAAATTAAACTCAGCTTCTGCTTAGGAAGACAATTTATTTAAATGCAGGTATAGGGTTATCTGAAAATCTGAAAGTCTGAGCCCCTCTAAAAATTCACCTTTCTTTCCTTTCCTTTCTCTTGCTCATGCTTCCAGAGAAGAAAAGACACTCCCGACAATGTCATCACTCTGTCAAGTATTTCCTGCCCAAGCCTACCCCTTTGCAGCCTTCTTACCCAGAATGCACTGCTCTCCCTTCTCCCATGCTCACTCTCTTCCTCTCCCTGGGTATATCTTGTGCAATTAATTAGGTCAGTACTAGGCCACTAACCAACTAATGGGGCATGGGGATGGAAGTTTTCTCCATTAGAGATCATGAGCTTCCAAGCCCCCATCTCTCTCAGGTGCTAAACACCATGGCCTGGGGCCAGCACCAGGGAGCAGTGATGGCCTCGCCACGGGTCTTCTCTGAGGTCTTTAAGTGGGACAGAGTTAACCAGTGTACGTAGGAAATGAACCACAAAAATGCTTTAACCAGTGTGTCAGGCAGTCACAGGAAGTCATCTTGGTAATGGACGATCACAGCATTGCTGTGGCGGAGCAGACAGGCTTCACAGACCCCCACGGATCACAGATCCCATTGCATCCTCATTGCTTCAAGCACCGGGAAAAGGTTAGATGATTACCATCAATTCAGAATACCTGAGAAATGGCTTAGAACAGTCACCAGCCCCACACAGTTGTTTTCCTCTATTAAGAAGTCAAAACAGCCAGGCATGGTGGCACACGCCTTTAATCCTAGCACTTGGGAGGCAGAGGCAGACGGATCTTTGTGAGTTCAAGACCAGCCTGGTCTACAGAGTGGGTTCCAGGACAGCTGGGGCTACAGGGAGACCCTGTCTCGAAAAGACCAAAAAAAAAAAAAAAAAAAGTTAAAACATTATCATTTTCACTTAGCTCCAAAATACATTTATAATAAGAGTTACTTGCTCTTGCATATTTAAGCAGCAGATTAGGTTTTGTTACTTGACACCCAACAGTATTTCATAAATAGGAACTACTGTCTTGTCCAAGTACAAGAAATTCAGGATTTAAAGCAGGCTCTGCCCTTGAGATTAACCCTTTCCTACCCATAGCTTCCTGGACTGTCAAGTGAAGACAATTGTCCCCCGTATAGATGACACAGATGACAATACATCTATTACTGCTTTCACAGAAGAGCCCAGAGAAACGGACTGCTGCTCCTGTCAGACTGAGGTGTTAATTCCCATGGAGGACATGGTCGGAGGCAAATGCTTAGGGCAAGTCACAGACCTGACTCCTGCTCCTCCCCTCCCCACACATAAGGACAATCTGATACTCTACTTGCAGGCCCTGCAGTGACTTAACCATAATATTGCAAATCAAAGTACCAGTGTTTACCCGAAAAAAATATACTGTGCCCCTCCCCCTTTGCTGACATATATAAAATGTCAGTTATTTTTGGCATTTACCATGTGAGCACATGATACTGTATTGAGATGTCTATTGAGGGAGAGCAACCAAACAGAGTGACAGACACATACATACTCAGTAATGGAAGAGGGTAATCCAGAATCTGTGTTTCAGGGATAAGCTCTTACAGAAGGATGTAAGAAAATACCCAGTTTAGTCATTCAGTTCAGGAACTTTCGTGTCCATTTGGAGCTTCCAAGATGTCCAGAGTGAACAAATATTTGATCGATAGTTTTAACCAAATTAACCTGTCTGCAGAGGCAAACAGACTACATCATGCTTCACTATTTTCTGCCTGAATCTACTTACTAATTGCTTGGTGGGTTTTGCATGCAATAGACAAAACTGTAGAAAACTATCAACATAAGCAAACCAATTTCAAAAAATTAGACTTTCTGTGCCAGCACAAATCCCTCTGGTATCTGCCTCAGGTTCTATAGACAGAGCTATAAAAAAAACAATAAGATTGATTCAAGTAAGCTATACATGCAAATGAACAAGAAGCAGTTACATTTACAAACGCCTTGTGCTGAATACCCATAGGGCCATTTAATAATTTAACAGTGTGCAGCCCTGGCTCTGATATACCGAAGTAGTTCAAGCCTAGCTTCTGCAGTAGGGAAGACTTCTGGCTCCACCTCCCAGCATCCCAAAGGCTCTGCCAGGAATTCTGTTTCCAAAGCATAGAACCTGAAGAGATCACTGATCCCCCCATGAGAGGGGAAGGACCCCAGGACAGCTGCCCTGGCTGGGAATCATAACTTTTCCAGCTTTCCCTTCATTTGCAGAATAACCACCCAGGCCACCATAGCACCCATCTTTTTTCTTTTTTCTTTTTTTTGTATGTGTATGAATGTACTGTCTGCATGCAGGTCTGTGCACCCGTGTCGTGCAATGCCGCGGAGGTCAGAAGAGGGTGTCGGATTCCCCTGGAACTGGAGTTCTCCTGGAATTGGAGTTTCAGACGGTTCTCGGCCGCCATGTGGATGCTGGGGATCAAACCCGGGTCCTCTGTAAGAGCAGTCGGTGCTCTTAACCGCTAGGCCATCTCTCCAGCCCCCATAGCACCCATCTTTATAAATGTCTAAGTCACCTCACCACATTGAGCTAAAGCAATTTTTAATTCCACACATAGACATGACATCACGTGTTAAAGGTTTGTTTTTTTTTTTTTTTTTTAGTTTGGGGTGTTTAAGACAGTTCACACTGTGTAGCCCTGCTGAGCTAGAACTTGCTGTGTAGAACAAAGCGCCCTCAAATGCATGACAATCCTGCATCAGCCCCAGGAACGCCTAGATTCAGGTATGAACCACTATACTAGACATTTTTAAGCATGCTCCTCTCAGGAAGGAGGTGCTACCCTTCATCAACAAGTTTCTTCGATGGCAATCTTCCTGACAGGAAGGTCAGTCTAACTACCAAAGGAATGGGAATGTTCTTTGGAGAGTCTAAGTCACATCACTGTTGGGTAGTATTATCTGTGAGGAGGTGGTCCTAGTTAACTAGTTTTAGTTGTCATCTTGACACAGATGACATAGTCATCTGACAGGAAAGCCTCAATTGAGGCATTGTCTAAGATAAGATTGGCCTGTGGGAGTGTTCTAGTTTGTCTTCCATTGCTGTGACAAAACACTCTGACCAACACCAACTTGGGGAGGAAAGGGTTTATTCAGCTTCCATCTCCTGGGTCACAGTTCATCACTTAGGGAGCCCAAGGCAGGAACTCAGGGCAGGAACCTGGAGGCAGGAGCTGAAGCACAAGCCATGGAGGAATTCTGTTCACTGGCTTGCTTCCCTGGCCCATGCCCAGCCTGCCCTCTTATACCATACACAACAACCTGCCCAGAGTGGCACCACCCATAGAGGGCTGGGCCCTCCCACATTGCTTGACAATCAAGACAATACTCCACAGATGTGGCCACAGGCCAGTCCAATGGATCCAATTCCCCAATTTGACGCTCCCTCAACCCAGGTGTGTCAAGTTGACACTAAAGCTATCCAGCACCGGGGGCTTGGTTGTCTTGGTTATTAAGTTAATTAATGCAAGAGGACTCAGCCTACTGTGGGCTATGCCATCCCTAAGCAGAGATGTATACGAAATTCATCTAATGGGTAGGAGAGATGGTAGGAGAGCAGTTTCAACTGCTTTACAGCAGTTAAAACACTGGCTGTAGTTGCAGAAGACCCAGACTCAAATCCCAGCACCCACATGGTGGCTAACAATCATCCTTAACTCCAGTTCCAGGGGATCTGACATCCTCTTCTGTCTCTACAGGCATTGCATGACCCAGCTGCACTTACACACATGCAGGCAATACACATATACACATAAAATAAAAATAATAAAATATAAAAATAAAGTCAACTGAGTGTGAACCAGTAGGGGGAGCCAGAGGGAGCCAGCAAGAAGTGTTTGCTGTGGTTTGAGCCTTAGGCGCCTCCCTTGAGGGCCTGACCTGAGTTCCCTTGGTGATAGACTATGACTGAAAAGTGTAACCTAAATGAACAATTTCCTCCCCTAAGTTGCTTTTGGTCAGAGTGTTTCAGCACATGAACAGGAAGCAAACTAGAACATGGGGTGGGGAGAAATGAAGTTCCAGATCATGATTCTGCAGAGTCAGAGTAGCAGTGGGTAAGTGTAAGGCACAGGGTGAGGAGCAGAGAGAGCAAAGCACAGAGACACGGCCAGGAGCAGAGTATAAACACTACAGCCTCGAGAGCTTGTTTGCCATTTATCTTCTGAGGAAATAGGAAGAAATTCCTTTTTGTTATCCTTCCCTAGAATTCAAATTCATACTCTAACCATGATGTTTTAGCTTTATCATAGTCACTTATTCAGTAGAGGGAGTGAAACCATTCAGCATTCAGCATTCACCATTCACCATTCAGCATTCACCATTCGCCATTCATTCCCTATTCCCCATTCACCATTCATTCCCCATTCCCCATTCCCCATTCATTCCCCATTCCCCATTCCCCATTCCCCATTCATTCCCCATTCCCCATTCCCCATTCCCCATTCATTCCCCATTCCCCATTCATTCCCCATTCCCCATTCCCCATTCCCCATTCATTCCCCATTCCCCATTCACCATTCATTCCCCATTCACCATTCCCCATTCCCCATTCACCATTCACCATTCACCATTCATTCCCCATTCCCCATTCACCATTCATTCCCCATTCACCATTCATTCCCCATTCCCCATTCCCCATTCCCCATTCCCCATTCATTCCCCATTCCCCATTCACCATTCATTCCCCATTCCCCATTCCCCATTCATTCCCCATTCCCCATTCCCCATTCCCCATTCATTCCCCATTCCCCATTC
>VZQC01013995.1:749708-852256 GCA_009823505.1 Rhizomys pruinosus | reverse complement strand
CCCATTCCCCATTCCCCATTCCCCATTCCCCATTCATTCACCATTCCCATTCCCATTCCCCATTCCCCATTCTCTATTCACCATTCACCATTCACCATTCATTCACCATTCACCATTCATTCACCATTCACCATTCATTCACCATTCACCATTCCCTTGCACCACACCCCCCATCTTGCCCATCCTTGAGTTCCTTGGCTGTTGAAAACCTCCAAAGCACCCCAGTGGTTCAGCTATAACCAGGCTTCTTTCATATGACTGTGCAACTCCCTCACTTCAGACACGGATCCTAGACATGTGATCCAGAGATCAACAGTATCAACATCACCTGGAAACTCATTATAAGACAAAAGCCTCAGATCTATCACAAGCCTAATAAATCAGCTACATAAGAGTATAGCCCAGAAATCTGCAGGTAAACAAGTCTGATATGGATGAAGGTTGGAAATCAGTTTGTAAGATGGAAAAGAGACTATAGGATAGCTGCCCTTAAAGGACTTGACCCAAAAGTGACACACAATCCTGCTCTCATTTCACTGAGAAGTAACCATACAACCATATGTAGCTGCAAGAGATTCTGGCAAGCATAATTAATCCAGGACTCGCAGTGCTCCAGGGACTACATTTACTCAGGTGTTTGTGGGAAGGTAGCCATCTTTGCCAAGAATCTTTCTATAATTTACAACATTGCTCCTATGAAAAAACAACCATTCTAGATCTAAAGTAGGATTCTCCTCTCTGCAATGGTGTATATCATGAACGTTGAGCAGCATCTCACTAGAGGACAGAAGAACCATCCCTGAACCCCAAACCCCTCTCACCCTACCCCTGCTTCCTCACTCCCAGAACAACTACAAATGTTTTTAGGCCTTGTAGATTGCCCCAGTTAAGAGTCACTGTTTGAGAAAGAAAGCTTCAACGTTCTCCTCTAGAACACAGCCTGACCACGAGTTGAGTGCAGCTCACAAAATGATCTCTGTTAGCCTCTGTATTGAAGCCCTCTGTTGAAGACTAAGTCAGCTTGGGGCTCAGTCTACAGTTTACTACTGCATCCATTTTACCTACATAAAAATATATAAAATAAACTTCCAAAGCCATAGGCATCTCAATGTGTTGACCTCAGAGCTGTGACAGAGCTAATTCCACTTCCAGTTATCCCTCCTGCTCTTCAAGGCTTCCAAAAACAAACTTTTCTTCATATAAAAATACACCGCACTATGTTATATTCTTTCTCAGCAGCCTTAAGTTTAAGTGATACAAGTTCAGGAGCAATGAAGGAAAGTTCTGCTTATTTAACACAAACTTAGTTTCTAGTAAAACTCTATTTTTGAATGCAGAAGATTTTCCCTCTGAAAACAATCTGTTGGCTTCACTGCCCTGCGATAACATGATGTTGAACTGAAAACGGAAACATGCAGCAAGGTTGCACCACTTTGGAAAATGTATTTTGAAGCCAGACTGACACTTTTTGTTGAAAGTAGTTACCCTTTGCAAGGTCATAAGACTTCAGCAAGTGTAAAAGCAATACATAATTCAATTTTAGACCCAAACCAGGCTTTGATTTACCAGACTAATAATAAGAATGTGTTTAAATCTTTGAAATCAACCCCCTCACAGTCAGTAGTTGAAGTGAAAGGGGAAAAAAAGGCTTACAATGGCTTACATTCCAAATGGAAAGACAGGCCACAGAAAGATTCCTCCAAAGGACATTTTTTTTAAAGGACAAGTCAGAGACATTTTTGCATCACACTCCATCACTGCCTAGTTCTATTGGGTTCTGGTTGTACTTTCAAATGCAAAAGCGACCTTTCCTTTCTCTCCTCATTCAAGCATCCTTTTCCAGTTACGCTTAGGGAGTGCTCACCCTGCGAGAGGCACCGGTCCAGTACTGGGGATGCTGCAGCAAATGCCACCAATCCAGGGGCTGCTGTCACCAAGCTCCCATTCCAGTCAAGGAAGACAATCAATCAATCATCAGTCAATCAATCAATCAATCAATCAATCAATCAGATCATTCCAGATAGTGATGAGGACAATGAAAGCACACACACACACACACACACAACACACACACACAAAAGCCCTCGGTGAAGGTGGTGTAGCTGGAGATGATGCAGGTCAGAGAAGAAGCACAAGAAGGAGTGGACATGATGGAGGAGTAGCAGTGCAGGAGGGAGCACATCATGGTGGGCGGAGCTTCGAGTGCAAAGGCCAGGAAGCAAAGCCAAGCACGGTTTAAAAAAATTCATCTTCCGGAGCTGGAGAGATGGCCTAGCGGTTAAGAGCACCGACTGCTCTTGCAGAGGACCCGGGTTCGATCCCCAGCACCCACATGGCGGCTAAGAACCGTCTGTAACTCCAATTCCAGGAGAACTCCAGTTCCAGGGGAATCCGACACCCTCTTCTGACCTCCGCAGCATTGCACGACACGGGTGCCCAAAACTACATGCAGATAGTACATTCATACACATACAGAAATAAATAAAATTTATAAAAAAAAAATGAAAGAAGAAAAAAAAAGATTCACCTTCCTCTACATTTTCAAGATTCAGAGTATCCTCTCTTCCTACTCCCTAGTAAGAAGATACTAAGTCCCCACCTGGTGTGATGGCGCACATCTTTAATCCCAGCCAGAGGCGGAGTCAGGTGAATTTCCCTGAGATGGAGGCCACCCTGCTGGATATCCTGATTTCCAGGCTAGCCAGGACTAGGGAGGCCCTGTTACACACACACACACACACACACACACACACACACACACATATATTCTAATTCCCTCTGAATTCTTCCATCTAAGCACCCATTCCACCTCTCCACTTGGGGACTAATAAACTCTTGAATGTGACATGGCCTTAATACAACCTTTGATCACTCCTATATGTCCAAGCAAGCTGTTCTCATAGTTCTGCCAAATTCCTCAAGTTGCTTAGTGTTGGGTCAGGCCAGGAGCAAAGCCAAGATGGTAGAGACCGGAAAGACCCTCCTTTCTTTTCCGGTCAGGCCAGATTCCCATGAGACCTCTGGATCTAAGACCCACCTCCAGATCTGAGCCCCTGACCTGGTTTAATTGTCCAGATTCCAATAAGTTACCATCTCCCCTCCCCCCTATAAAAGGCTCTCCTTGCCTCTCAGAAGCGAGCTTTCCATGGCCCTCAGGATGGCTGGTGACCCATGGATTCCCCTGAGAGAGATTCCATTTCCTGGAATAAATGCCTATCTTTATATACTTTTTTTTTTATTAATTTTTATTTATTTTCTGTATGTGTATGAATGTACTGTCTGCATGCAAGTCTGCGCACCCGTGTCGTGCAACGCCGCGGAGGTCAGAAGAGGGTCTCGGATTCCCCTGGAACTGGAGTTCTCCTGGAATTGGAGTTTCAGACGGTTCTCAGCCGCCATGTGGGTGCTTGCGATCGAACCCGGGTCCTCTGTAAGAGCGGTCGGCGCTCTTAACCGCTAGGCCATCTCTCCAGTCCCCCCTTTATATATTTTTTAATTTGGACTGATTCGGTCTTTTTTTAGCATCAGTTATACTTCTCACTTAGGACACAGTGCACGGTCCTGGCTGCCCAATCCCAATGCCTTCATCTCACCCGCTATAAACACTGTGAACCTTTGCCATGTGTGCAGCACCAACATCACTCCTGCTGGGGCTGAGGTGTCAGATCCACTGATGACCTGCTGGGGCTAAGGTATCAGATCCACTGTTGACCTGCTGGGACTGAAGTGTCAGATCCACTGTTGACCTGCTGGGGCTGAGGTGTCAGATCCACTGTTGACCTGCTGGGGCTGAGGTGTCAGATCCACTGTTGACCTGCTGGGGCTGAGGTGTCAGATCCACTGTTGACCTGCTGGGGCTGAGGTGTCAGATCCACTGTTGACTTGCTGGGGCTGAGGTGTCAGATCCACTGTTGACCTGCCTCCAGCAGGGAAAGAAGGTTTCCATACCCCAGCCAGGGTTATCCTTCGAATGGTAGAGCAGATCAAAGCACTGCATAAGACTTACTAAAGCTTCTCATCTTTCAATTACTTTGCCCTTCAAAAGCTCAGCACTGCCAGGTTCTGTGACCTCTATGGCAGCTTCCCTTCCACAGTGCCCGAGTTCTACCCTCCTCCTGCACAGTGCCTTCCTGCTCCCTTCCTTGGGGCTTTGCTTATTTTCTTCCCGAAGGTGAGCAGAGGCCAACCTGGCTTCTCTGTGTGTGGGGTCTTTGCTCAAATGTAGCTAACCTGAGACATGTTCCTCACAACTCTAACATCTCCCTCATGTGCACACGCTCTCCTCTCAGCTGCTTTGGTTTTCCTCCTAGCTGTTTGCATATCTAGCCTGGAAGAACCTTGAAGGCAAGAATTTCTCTCCTTTGCTGCTAAACTCTGGGTGTTGAATGTATTAAAGAAAAATTTAAGAATATTTTGTTTCAAACTTTTTGAGAAATTAAAAATTGGGATAAAAGAACATACCATATTTTTTAAATATTGATTCATCTCAGATTATGATTTTAATCATATAGGTCATAAGAGCAATGTTTTACATGGAATTTCTAAGAAAGAACGATGTAACCAGAGGGTTCAAGGAAACATCCATGAGAATGAGGGGTGGGAAGAAACACTATTCAAATGGCCAGACTTTGGGGAGAGGCACCAAGGAGAAGCAGAATCCAGAAGGGAAGCAGGAACTGAGCCTGGGTTCCCAGCACAGGGAGCGGTGTGAATGCTGCCTTGCTGGCAGAGTCTTGATGGAGAACAAGAAAAGGGAAGGGATATGGAAAGGTTTTCATGTGGGAGGCCGAGTCACAACCTCATACAACCAGGTATGGAGGGAACTGTTCTGAGAAACATGAAGGAGGAGTTGGAGACACTCCAAACTGGACATGACACCCAAGTTGGACTTTCAGTTGGTTCACAGTCCAGGCAATAGGTCTTGGGCCGCCGTGGCTCAATGGAAAGTGAAAGGGACTGGAGACATCACATAACTCATTGCTGAATCCGAACGTCTAGTCACATCACTGGCGTGACTTGCTGGCACATTTTTAAGTTCTACACAACTCTCATGTGTACTCTAGTTAGACCCCACAAGTCAAGCCTTAAAATATGCACTTAGAAATGCTGCAACTGGATCACACAAGACAACAGAGTAGGGCTTAAGAGGGATTCCAAAACCCTTGAACTCCAATACAAAGCTTTTGAAAAGGAAATAATATAATAAAAGGCAGGCACAGGTTCTCAACTATTACATTAAACCAGAAAGTAGTCATCGTTTTCCAGATGTGATCCAGACTTGTGAAAAATCAGAAAATTCATCTATCCATCAATTTGTCCAATAAATCTTCATTGAGCATTTATTATGTGCCTGATATTTCTCTAGACATTGCCAATAAGCAGAGCATGCCAGCTCTAATGTGTCATATGGAAGAATGCTCAGGGAAACAGGGCTGTGCCAGGATATAAGGCGGCTTCTCCCCGGCTCTTACCTGACTTCATGGAGAAAGCAATGTCCTAGCCGAGTCTGAAGGGCAGTTATAATGCAATAAAATTTCACTGAGGAGTACAGGAGAAATAACCAGAGGGAACTTGGATGTCAAAGATAATTCAGGTATAGACAGACAACCGTGTATTATGCTCTTGATTCAGAACCTTAAATGCCACATGCGTGTTGAAAATGGTCATAAGCTGGATGACCACGAGGCAAAGAAACCTTGGCTTTCCTTTCTTCCATGTATACTTTACAGACATCCCTTTCGACACATACCTTAATACATCCTCCAATGCATGTTATTCAAGCTTATCTGCATATACTGTCTTTACACTTTACCCCTCTCTCTAAACTCTTCCATGTCCCCCACTCAGCCCCTCTAGAATTCATGATCCTTTCACACACACACACACACACACACACACACACACACCACAAACTTAATGGGTCCAATTACAGTTGTCCATATTTGTATGTATTTAGAACTGACCACTTAGGATCAGGGTCTTGTCCCTGAATAAAATTGGTCTCCCCCAGTAGCCACTACTGGCTGGAGCTCTGCTCCTAGGGGTGGAATTCTCCTCCACCCATGTTGGTGTGGTCTTTGCTGCAGTGCAGAAACCATCCTTGGGCCCTTACAGTCTTTCTGGCTCATCTTCCATGATGTTCCCTAGGCCTTAGGTGTAGGGTTGTGTTACGATGTCCCATTTGGGTAAAGACACCCCACATTCACTTATTCTCTGTATTTTGTTGCAAAAAGAAGCTTCTTTGATGAGATGTGAGAGCTGCACTTACCCATGGCCATAAGGATGAGTATGTAGACGGCAGCTGGAAACCATATAACTTTAGTAATATGGTAGCGGTAGGTTCTTCACCAGGACCTATGGCCTCTCCAGCCATGCATTCTTGGCTAGGTAGGTTTACAGTGTCAGACATTGGCATTCCCTCTGTATTGATCAGGGTTCTCTAAAGAAACAGAAGCACGGGGCTGGAGAGATGGCCTAGGGTTAAGAGTGCCGACCGCTCTTACAGAGGACCCGGGTTCGATCCCCAGCACCCACATGGCGGCCGCGGCCAGCCGAGAACTGTCTGAAACTCCAATTCCAGGAGAACTCCAGTTCCAGGGGAATCCGAGACCCTCTTCTGACCTCCGCGGCATTGCACGACACGGGTGCACAAACTTGCATGCAGACAGTACATTCAAACACATACAGAAATAAATAAAAATTAATTAAAAAAAATTTAAAGAAACAGAAGCACGCACGCCTTTAATCCTAGCACTTGGGAGGCAGAGGCAGGCGGATCTTTGTGAGTTCAAGGCTAGCCTGGTCTACAGAGTGAGTTCCAGGACAGCTGGGGCTACAGGGAGACCCTGTCTCAAAAAGACCAAAAAAAAAAAACAAAAACAAAAAAAAAAAATAAAAAAAGAAAAGAACAGAAGCAACGGACAATATATAGCTATATACAATTTATTGATTTGCTCACGTACAGAGTTCAAGGCATCCAACAGTAACGCCTCACACACTGGAAGGCCAAGAATCCAGGGAACTGTCATTCGCAAGCTGGGTTGTCTCAGTTAGTCCCAATCTAGTGCTGAAGGCCTTAATGGATTCCAGGAGATCTCGCCTGTCTCAGTACAGACTGGGATCGAAAGGTTGATCACAGCAGCAAGACAAACTCACCAGATGAGAGGCAAGGCAACAGGAGACAGGGACCAGCTCCTGCTGCATAGGCCTTAAATACTGTGGCCTTAAATACTCCTGCCAGCAGAAGGTAACGCCCACATTTAGGGTGGGCCTCCCGGTTGAGAGGTGGTCCAATCAGAAGACCCTTTTTCTCTTATTGTTCCTTAGCAGTCAAGTTGACACCCAGGATTAACCATCACACCCTCCAATCTAGGGGGCTTTAGGTCCAGTTCTGCTGCTGGGGTTTACCCCCAAGATACAAGTGCCGCTAATGCACCATTAAGGCTATCCTGCCTTTTCCACTAATGTTGTAGTTCTCAGGCTTTACAACTTAATAGGACTGTTGATAACTTCTCTCCCTTGGCAAGTTGCATAGGATCTTCTGACACCATAAAAACTAGTCCTTAGGGAGGAGACTTCCAGGTCAGTATTTGAATTCTCCAAATCCTGTGACTTAAGTGCATGTCATGTCCTCAGTAGTAGGGTTTTACCTTCATGTTCTGGGAGGCAACAACAAGCAGTGCCAGTAGTCTATTTTGTTTTGGAGCCTCTTGGACCATCCTTACCATCAGCTCAAAGGAAGGTATCCCTTGCCTGACACTGGGGGGTTTGTTGGTCTATGGCTCCTGGGAAGAGCATTCTTCCACTATGTGGGGTAAGTCCATTAAAACTATATATGTATATATACATATCTATAGAGATATGTATTATATGTTTGTTTTAAAGTAAGCTTATAAAACAATAGGTTTCCTGTAGCTTTTGCCCACATTCTTAGGGTTATTTTTCACTGGTCCCTCTACCTTTTAAGGCAGTCATGGCTCTGTGGACTGTGAGGAAAGTGCTTCCTCCCGCCCGCCCAGTGGTGTTTTGGCTAAAGCTAAGTACACAATGAGCCTCCGAAATGTTGGCAAGTTTCTCTTACGCTTGCACCTTAAATTAAGACTGCCTGAGATGTACTTGTTGCGCATGATTGGTTTAATATATAGAGATGACTATATAGAGAGAAGAGAAAAGATATCTCGAACCACCGAGATATTCTGTACCCATTTGGAACACCTTTGCAAATTTGTAATTAATTAAAAGGTTCACTTTTGACCTTTAAAGATAAACAGGAAATTGAGCATTTTCTGCAGCAGGGTTCCTCAGTAGAAATCTTTCCTTGGTTCAATAGTGTTCTATTGTTATGAACAGAACATCAATATAATTAGCATAAGAAGCCCTAAGTGGCCAATTTTAAATGAAACCACATTTAATTGTAGGTAATTCGTTTATTCCCTAAGATGATGAGAACTTTCCACCTGGGCCTATGAAATATATCAAAATCCTTGTAAAGTCAATCTTTTCAGAGAAAAATGTGTAGTCCAGTGATTCCCAAAATTGTTTTGACCAGTTGGCCAAAGCAGAGAAAAAGGAAGACGGAAATAAAGAGTTGAAGTATGCAGAAAACAAAATAAAATGCAAGTTTTTATGAATTCTGGATTTCCTAAGGTTCTAAGCAAAATGATGTATTATTTGGAAATAATCTTTTGCTTAAAAGAAGATCTCAAGATCAATATTTATTTTTTGGTATTTTGCTGGTAGCCTAGGTGATTTTTTTCCACTCTAAAATCCTCCACGATCCAGATCCATGGTGTTAAAAGATAAGTTCCGCATGAGCAGAGGTCCCTGTAGGAGGTAATCAATACACATGCATTAAATAAAGCAATGAGTGGCCATCCATTCAACATTTGTCCAGCCCCTTGACATGTAAGGAAGAAGGTATACAGAGTCCCAAAGGACAAGTAGGACAGAGACAGGACTTCGTCTCCAGAATTCTGAGCTGGCTTCACTTTGACCATCCGGCAGACTCGCCATTCCTACTACCTTGCTTCCACTGTTGCCAAGCCAGTGTCATGTGTGTCAAGTATTGATACAGGAATATTGGGGTGTCATTGAGAGTGGTGGAGCCTCTCTCCCCTCTGTGCTCCTTAGCATGAGAGGTTAGAACCCTGGAAACTTAACAGCTATCAAAGCTACCTCAAGCTGGAGGCTTTCTGGTACCTGTCTTGGGAATTGAAGAATAAAATTCATGGACCATATGAAGGATACGTTTTAGAAAGAAGTGTTTTATTATAGGGAGCTTAGACAGGAGAAAGAAGGCAGAGCTTCTGTACAGCAGGAGGGATCTCTGTGAGTGGGGTACTGTTGCCACTCACTGCCTTGGAGGCTGGTGGATGGAGGGTGGAGAAGGCAGATGAGTTGGTCAGTCTAGTTCCCAGTCCAGTTCCCATTCCAGAAGTCCAGGTGCCTCGAATTTCTGGTCACATCCTCACTAAGCTTTCCAGAAACAGTCCTATGGGGGGAAGGGAGGAGAGGGAGAAGAGATAAACAAAAGACCAGGCCCCCTTTCTGGATCCCCAGCCTCTGGCTGTGGCAGACCCAGGGACACCTTTGACTTAGATAGTTCTGGCATCTCTGGTCTCAAGCAAGGATAAGGGCTCTGACAGGCCCAAGTTCTTAGCTAAGGAAGAACCTGGTTGTGTTTCTTTGGGGTCTTTTTACTCTAAAGTGCCTTAGCAGTTTCCACCTCCTGTTCTCGTCACTATGTCTGATCTCTTCTCCAAAAGCACATCATCTCTGTCACCTCTAGGTGCTCATCTTATTCAGATGTCAACATCTTAGAGTTTACAAGTAAAGGAGAATGCTTCTCAACCTCCCACAAGGCCATTGCTATGCTTTCATATTTCCAGAAATCTCTACGTTGCTTCTCGTCTGAATACGTTAGAAGCCAGACTAGCTGATCTGCCACAGTACATATGTATTTGAGGGTGCTTGGGGGAGCTGGAGGGGTTGTTTTGTTTTTTGAGGTTGCCTTGCTATTGTAGCCCACAATGCCCTCAAACTTGCTCTCCTCCGCCTCAGCCTCCTGAGCGCCAGGACTACAGCTGTGCATCCCCAAACCTGGCACTGAGGACATGATTAAACTAAAGACTGCTTGCATATAATTTACTTAAAATTATAGTTGTTCTAGTTTAAGCTAACAACAATACAGTATTAAGCATATTTAGAAAGATAGTTGCTTACTACCTTATCCTTGATATCTAGTATGGAAGAATTTACAATAAGTATGATATAGCAAGTGTTTGTTTGTTTGATTGATTGTTTGTTTTTTTATTTGTTTTGAAACAGGGTTTCCCAGTAGCCCCAGCTGTCCTGGAACTCACTATGTAGACCAGGCTGGCCTTGAACTCACAAAGATCGGCCTGCCTCTGCCCCCAAGTGCTGGGACTAAAAGTGTGCACCACCACACCTGGCGATGTAACAAGTTTTAATTCACAGTCTATTTTCTATTCTGTCTCATAAAAACTCAAAAGCAAAAAAAAGTTACAAATATTCATAGCAAGAAAAACAAATAATGACTCATAGCTTAATATTTGATACTTCTGTTATCACCTAATCTGGGCAATGCTGCTCAACTTCCATTTCCACAATACGGGCTTGAAGGAAACAGAAAAGTGAAAAGATCACTTCCTGTCTCCAGGTTTACCCTGTGATTAACACCGCTAGGAGATTCAGCCTTGACCTGTAAATCCTGCCCTCCAATGCAGAATCTATCGCAAGGCTGTTTCCTTGTATTCTCATTCCCTAATGACACTGTTTCATGTCCTAAGAACATTAACCAAATAGTCCTAATGTTGTGGTTCTTACTGTCCCCAACTCTCATGCCCAGCTGAGTTTGAGTCTCTGAACACCTAGGAGGGCTCTGTTCCAGAACAGACTCATCCTAAGTGCTCATAACTTCTGATGTATGGGAGCGTTTTTATTAATGTCTCCTTCAAATGTTCTCTCCCTTCTCTTCAGCCATTTCCTTGTCTACATGGAGATTTAGAATAATTTCCTTCCTTCATTACATTGTTCCTTTGAGGTATTTTATCCGCAGAGTGAGTGCATGTTCCTCTTTCTGAGGCGTTTTTGTTTTAGGCAAAATTTGTTATGTCTCTCAGGCCTACTTGTCTGGATTTCATGTCATGCACTGGTCTCTTCTATATTCTCAGCGAGAAGACAGGAAAAGAAGCATTATATTCTAAGTTGGAAAAGAAACAAAGAGGACCATAATTTCTTCCATTTAACCTTATTTTTAAAATTGTTTTAAATATATGACTGAAGTTTTAGAAATTACAAGACAGAATACAGTCCTCAAGGCCAGACCACAGCCATTGCAGTCTTGAAGTCAGAGCAACTGAGACTACCTCCATGGGACCCTCAGAAGACTGGACACACTAACATTACTTCATAGAAAGAGGATGATGGGAAGGGTCATTAGATCTCACTTGAGATTCCAGCCACTCATTCCTACACACACACACACACACACACACACACACGCACACACGCACACAGAGCTATAAAAACATGTGAGAGATGACAACAAATGGACACTAAACTCAACAGACAGGAAGAAATAACAAAAATCAGAGCAGAAATCAATAAAATAGAAACAAAGAAAGCAATACAAAAAAAAAAATCAATGAATCCAAAAGCTGGTTCTTTGAAAAAGATAAACAAGGTAGTCAGAACTCTAGCCCAGTTAACCAAAATAAAGAGTAACTCCAAATCAATACTATTGATGATAAAAAGGGAAACATCACAACAAATAAAAGATACAATCATGCGAGAACACTTCAAAAACCTATACTCTACTAAGTTTGAAAACCTAAGAGAAATGGATGAATATCTGAAATCCTGGGAACCAACAAAGCTTAACCAAGAAGAGCTTGACAGTTTAAACAGACCCATAACATCTGAGGAAATTGAAGATGTAATAAAAAAAAAAACCTCCCAACTAAAAATGCCCAGGCCCAGATGGTTTCACAGCAGAATTCTAGAAAAGATTTAAAGATGTCTTAAAACCATTACTACTCAAACTATTCAGAAGGATACAAATAGAGGTAAATCTCCCAAACTCCTTCTATGAAGCCAGCATCACTCTAATCCCAAAACCAGGCAAAGACACAACCAAAAAAGAAAACTGTAGACCCATCTCATTAACAAACACAGATGCAAAAATTCTCAACAAAATACTTGCAAATCACATACAAACCCACATCAAAAAGATCATCTATCATGACCAAGTTGGATTCATACTAGAGATGCAGGGATGGTTCAATATACATAAATCAATAAATATCATAAAACACATAAATGGACTGAAAGATAAAAGTCACCCAGTCATCTCAACTGATATAGAAAAAGCCTTTGACAAGATCCAGCATCCCTTCATGTTTAAAGTCCTAGAGGGAATTGGACTGAAGGGAACATTCCTAAATATAATCAAAGCCATATACAGCAAACCCACAGCCAACATCATCCTAAATGGAGAAAAATTAGAAGCATTCCCCCCTTAAAGGTGGGAACCCAGCAGGCTGCTCCCTGTCACCACTCCTCTTCAATATAGTCCTTGAAATGCTTGCTAGGGCAATAAGGCAAGAAAGGGAAATTAAAGGAGTACTAATTGGAAAAGAGGAAGTCAAACTATCCCTGTTTACAGATGATATGATTATTTACCTAAGGGATGCTACAAGCTCCACCAGAAAATTCCTAGAATCTATTAAGCATTTCAGTAAAGTGGCAGGATACAAAATTAACCTGGAAAAACCAGTAACCTTTCTTTACACCAACAATAAGCAACTGGAGAAGGAATACAAGGAGACCTTCCCACTCACAATTGCCTCAATAAAATAAAATACCTGGGCTGGAGAGATAGCCTAGTGGTTAAGAGCACCGAATGCTCTTGCAGAGGACTTGGGTTTGATCCCCAGCACCCACATGGCAGCTAAGAACCATCTGTAACTCCAATTCCAGGAGAACTCCAGTTCCAGGGGAATCTGAGACCCTCTTCTGACCTCCGCAGCATTGCATGACATGGATGCACAAACCTACATGCAGACGGTACATTCATACACATACAAAAATAAAAAATAAATAAATAAATAAAATTAAAAAATAAAATAAAATACCTGGGAACAAACCTAACCAAAGACACCAAAGATCACTACAACATGGCTACATGTAATCTTGCCCCAGCTGCAAGAGAAAAGACTTACAAGGCCTGTCAAAGGGGAAACTCCAACCTGCACCTTTGCTAGGGTGAGACTTTTCAGCAATGCATCTGTTTGGAGGATGGTGCCATCATCACCCACACTCCTGTCAGTAACACCAGTTAAACACATTGGTTTCCCAAGCTGTTCGTGAATGGACTTGTTTCTTTGGTCACTGTTGAAACCCTAAAAATACATTTGTCCATCAGTCCCCAGGAAAAATAATGTAGCATACACCTGGCCCAACAGAAAATATTATGAAAACTGGATCACTGAAACTGTATGCCCTTGATTTAAATCTTCCTATAAAAATAACCACATCCTATTTCTTTAACTTATGCTTGCTGTCATTGTAATCCTTTATTTGTCTATCATACAATATAAGGACTATAGGTGCGGGGTGAGTCCTAGGTCACCCAGCAAGTACTTACACTCCATCTCCTTGACTTTTACAGACTCTACTTCAAAGTTTGTGTTTCTGGTTTTATTACTATTGTCACTCTTTGAATTTCCAGCTTGTAATATTGTAATGCCTCTTATACTTAATATGGATTCATAAATCTACAATAAGCATATGCTTACTATAGAAGAAAGGTAAAGTAAGGGAAAAGCTGGTTTCAATACATTAGATCATAAAGTTTCTGAAATCATGTAATCAGTTCAGAGTTCTTTTTTTATTACTTATTTATTTATTTTATGCGTATGAAATGTCATTCCATTAACTATTAATTTTCAGTGGTTCACAAGTTTGAATTTCCTTACCTTGTGACACATTTGGTTTGAGAAAAAGGGGGGCCCCAAGAGAGAGTAGAGAATGAGAGAGAGAGGAGCGAGAGAAGAGAGAGGAGAGGAGACGAGGAAGAGGAGAGAATGAGAGAATATGTGGAGGAGAGAGGGATAGATTCCGTATTATGGGGGGAGAGAAGACCTAGCGTAGAAATGTAGAGGCGAGTGGTTATCGAAGTTGGTACTAGAAATAGAGACAAAGAAGATAGGTAAGAATATGGTTAGTAATAATAGATAAAATATTAGTAAATATAATGATAGTATACTTTATAAGAGATTTATTATATTATCTCGTGCGACTTATATATAATTTATATATATATAAATATAATAATATATATATAATAAAAAATATATATATAAATTATATATATATTATTATATATAATATATATATAAATTATACATATATTATAAAGTTTCTTAGAAAGGCAAAAGAATTAGAAAACTATTTTGGAAGCAGTAACTTAGAATCATTTTTCCAATATTAAGGCCTACTACATAGTTACAATAATCTTTACAGCATGCCATTAGAAGAAAATAGACACCTAGATCAATAGAACAATAAGAGAACTCAGAAACAGACCAACACAAATATAGACAGCTTATTTGGGACAAAGATTTTTTTTTTTAGTCGCTGGGAAAAGTAGAAATTATCAGGGCAAAACGTGAACACCAACTCTCACTGTATATCTCAAAATTATCATGGACTTATATATAATATAAAACTTCTAGAAGAAAATGGAGAACACCTTGGGGACCTAGGACTATGCTAAGATTCCTTAGACTTGACTTCAAAAGTACAATTCATTTAAAAATTTGATAAGTTAAATCATCAACCATAAAAATTTTATTCTGCAAAATACTCTAAGATTATGGGGGGAAAAAAAGCTCCAGAGTAAAAGGAACAACAGAAGCATCTTGTCAATAGATGATAACATATGAAGAACTCAACCTTGGCCATGATGCAGTTAAACACTGGAAAGACGTGTCTATTTCACATAATAAAATGTATAAATTACAAATTAACATATCAATATGGTCCAATATTTTTTAAACATTAAGAAATTAAATTAAAGTAACAATAAATTATAATTTTAAACTATAAAATGGTTTACAACAAAATGATAACACAAATCAGTCAAGGATGCAGCAAAAATGGATGATTTTTATTTGCTAGTAGAATGTTAATATCTGTAAAAATGAAACAGGTAAATATGCTACTACTTTGATCATAATCTTGGGCATTTATCTCACAGAAAGGGCCACAAGCAATTCACACAAAAACCTGTGTGGAATTTATGTTTTATTTATAATAGCCAGACCCTGGAACTAATCTAAACACCCTTCACTAATCAGGTGGTTAAGCAACTTGTGAACCATCCATTCCATAACCATGGAATATGATTCAATTATTAAAAAACCAGACTCCTGATCTAGTCATCAACCTGACTATCCAGAGGATTATGTTGGATGGACAAGATAATTTGAAAAGGATCCAATACTTCATGAATCCACTTATCTATATTAACAACCTTAAAGTGACAGAGTCATGGAACTGGAGAGCTAAGAGTCAAGGTGTGCATACATGCGTGCGTGCATGGCATGGGTCTGTGTGTGTGTGTGTGTGTGTGTGTGTGTGTGTGTGTGGTGTTATCAAAGGACAATGAGTGATTTTTAAGGTGAGTGGAGGAAATGATCTGTGTTTTAACTATACAGACCTCAAGCGAGACACTGTGCTGTGTTTATGAAGCATGACCTCGTGGTGGAGACTAGGGAAAGGTACGTCTGTGTATTATTTGTTACAAATCCATGTGTGTTGCTGTCCGTTCCCAGCTGCCTGCTACCGGCTAGCTCTCCTCGGGGGGTCGTGGATTTCTGCAGAGTCCTCTTGGCAGGAAAAAACACAGGGAAGTTTGAACGACATGCAGAAATGAAAAACTAAGAGAAGTTTCCCAGATCTACAGCAACTTTATTGAACAGGGGCACTGAATATATAGTGGTTTTTGGGAGAGGGCAGAACAAAGGATTTGGCAAAGCTTTACAATTACATAGGTAGGTAAAAAAGTCAAGATTTATACATTAACTGAAAAGCTCAGAGCTCTCAGAGCAGGAAACTAAAACATCACAAAGTTTGGTTAGGATATAAGCTTTCTTTGAAGTAAAATGTAGAAATCTTAAGACAACCTTTACTGAGGAAATAACATCTAAGAAGACAAGTCATAATTGAAAAGTCATAGCTCACAGAGTAGTAACTACAAAGTTCTTTAGCAGCATATATTGGTCTTATGTCTCCATTCTGAGGCTAGAGTAAATACATCCTAAAGTTAATAGTTGCTTTTAAGTTTCTATTGAAGTAAAAACCTTATTCCTATAATGTCCTAAGTTAGCTATTAGTTTTCTAACTCTGACTGCTAATCTCAGGTTTAAATTTTTACTGAGAACTAAGAGCTGTCCCACTGTTTGCTCCAGCTAACAGCTTTGTTTTTGTCAGATAAGTGGCTGGTGTAAGGAGACTTAGTCTCTATCTTGCTTTACTGGGAGTGTTAGAATCCAGGCTTTAACAAAAGGAATGTCTTATCTACTTCTTTGTGTAGGACCAGAGGAAAAAGGAATTCTTTTATTTTTAGGTTTTAAGGGGAATTTTTATTTTAACCTTAATGAAGAGATGTCTTTTCATCATACATTTTTACCACTGGAATCTGTTTTCTTTAAGGACACTCATGTAAGGCAAGAACATTACTGTCATGCAATTATTTTGTTTTCTTGATCAGAAGCAAGTTTTAACCTTGCCATATATATTAACAGCTTGCATTACATTGTTTGTTAAGGAGAAAGGTCTGTTTTTTACTTTGGATCTGCAGAAAATTCTTGCTGCCAGGAAAAAGCCCTGTGCCCAAGAGAGGCATTTTAATTGCCAGTTCTTGACACATTCAAAAAGTTTATTTTGTATCTATAAGCTGGCTTTAAGAAAAGATCTTTTTGTGCTCAGTGTTATGCTAAGTCCAACACCAGAAAACGTAAGATCCTAGGAAAGTATCTCAATCTCCGGAGTTATCTTAGCCGGGCGTTCTGCCAGGGACCTCCAGGGGGTCGTAGCCCCTTAGGACACTGCTCCCCTGCCTGTATTGGATATGATTTCTCATATTGTTTACACAGGCATTACTGGAGTGGGTGTGGCAGACGCGGAGGTGGATGCCGCACATGTGAATCTACAGTTACCCATGAATAAAAAGTTTAATTAATGAACTAACCATGTGAGCAAATTTTAAAGATAAATATACTTAAAAAAAAGAATGAGTTGGTTGTGATACTTATTTTCTCCTTTGGGTTTTTTCTTCACTGTTTGGGTGATCGGAGAAGGGATGACCCCCATGCTGACTTGGCTTCAGCTCAGGTAAGGGACACTATTTAACCAAGGGAGTTGTTGTGAGGTGTGCCTGCGCTGTTCCATTTCTGGTAATGCTGACTTGGTCAGGAGTGCAACAGCAAGTCTGTACCCAAGAGTCCCTGGGGTCAAGGTGACCTTCCCTCAGGTGAAGCCACATGACCTAAAAGGAACTGAGCTGACTTTTTCAAGAGTCTTGGAAACTTTGGAATGATGCCTGTTTTCAATCTGCATATGAATGGGTATATCCACCTGTGCCTTTTTCCATTCAACGATATTAGAACACTATGTGATACAGAGCTTGAAAAATAAGTGAAACCCAACTCTTGTGATTTGCCTTGTTTTTATTTATCCTAGCCCTTAAGAGAAAAGGGAATGTTGAAACATATTTGGATATAGACCCATATTGTTTCAAAAAGGATGCTGTAGGCCCAAGATACACACTTACACACTTTCTCATAGGAAAGGAGGCCAGGACTGGAGGTCAGAAAGCCTTGAATGAACAGTGCATGGAGCTGGCAGATATAAGCCTGGAGAGTATGGGTAGCAATTAGACAAAAATGGATAGCTGGCACCAACTGGAAAACAGATATACCTATTTTAAAGTTAAATTTTCTTTATTTAAATGCTCCTGTAACCTGGGTCCTCATTATCATCTCCCAGAAGGTAATGGATTAGGCAAGCAACATTTTATTTCTCAAATCCATACACTATATTAATCACTCCCTCCCTCCCTAGGTCCCATGCATTTTCTAGGACAAACTCATACCTAACCATGATTGTCAAGAAAAGATCCTTCTAATTCAAAGGACTTCCAAGAAGATTCTTGTTGATAAGAGCTGCTATCCCAGCACTCCGTATAATGCCTGACTTACAATAAGATTGAATAAATAATTCATGAAAAAGATAATGAATATAACTACCAATACAAATGCTTCTGTTGAGCATTTACGAGAATTTTCTACCCATTTGGCTAGGAGAAAGCAGAAGTAGGCCTCACACATTTAGTATAAGAAGGCTTATGTGTAAACTAGGCCAAGTGGCTATGTATTACACCAAATCTCAGCAAAAAAGACCCCTCGTAGTACTGGGAACATTACTAAACATACAAAAGTGCTTTGACTAAAGGTGAACAGTGAGTGTCTTGAAATGCTTGTCGAATTATTTTCTAGCCATATAAATGTGGGCTGCAATTTCTTTCACAGTGGTGGTTACCTGCAGGCTCCTATGGATGAGTATACATACTGCATTAAACTCTAAAGCATTGGATCCCCTGTAAATTATTCGTAAGATGTTCAGGTTTCTGGAAAATAAAATTCAGTTGGTTGGATCCCTGCTTGGAAAAATGATGGTCTTAGAAAACTGAGCTTAGAGGAAGCAAGTCCCCAGAAGATAAAAGTTCAAATCTGCTACCAAAATACTCTGTGTAGACCATTAAGGAAGAAATGTCAATATTTCCCTAAACCAACTGTACATAATCTATTTTCTATGATTTCTTCCTTACTCTGAAGTTGTTCTCAAATCAGCAACATGTTGTATCCTAGAATATTTATCCAACTCTTTTATATTGGTTTCCAGTACATCAGCTGCCTTCCAGCTAGTGTCCTAACTTACCTAGTCTCGGATACCCAGTTCAGTGGCAAGAAAGAAGCAAGAAAGAAACAAAATGGTAGATCCTTAGATGGGTTAGGGCACTTAACCAACTCACAGGAGAGAGCTTAGTAAGGAAAGAGAGTGATGTTAAAGACAGTATCCAGGCTGGGGCACTTGGAGGTCAGCCTATGCCATGTTCCAGCCCCTGCCAGGGGCACCATATGAGGTTGTCAAGTCATGGCATTTCCCCAATAGGAGCTGACTACAAATGGTTTGAGCAATTTGATGGCCACTATCAAGAAGGAGAGAGGCACAGTGACATATTAGGGGAAGGACTTAGTAACAGGGGTCCAGCCAGGTGAACAGGGTGGTGAACCAGAGTGCAAAGCCAATGTCAGGACAGAAACCCCAGAGGCCCATCCCAAGGAAAGCAGAGAGAAAACAGACCTTTATAGACACAAAGATTCCCAGGAAGTCAGCAAGAACAAGACCAGTGCTCCCGAATTACAGTGAACCTGTTGAACCCCAAAGTTCTGGGCTCCACTCAGGTTTCTAATCTAGTCAGCTTAGGTCAAGGCCTGAGACTTTGCATTTCTACTACATTTTGGGAAATGCCAGGGGCTGCTGGTCCCAGGACCTCGAGAACTGTTGGTTCAGACTTCTTAGCATCTAGTAGAGATGGAATTGGTGTTCAATATGCTGATCTGGTGAGGGGTCACTGGGGTTAGACCTTCCTTAGCAGCTAAAATAAAGCAGCAGGGGCAAGCAAGGAGGAAGACACTGGGCACTGATCATCAGGAGGGAGATAGAATGTGCTGGAATAAACGTTAAAGAGCAGGACCATAACTTGGTATATGTTAGAGTACCCTTGTCCTCTGCTTCACTCTCCTGTCCTGGTGTGTGGTTGTCAGATCCACTACAGCGTTCAAGCTCACAGCTATCCATCCTCTACACTCTTTATCAGGCTTGTCTAAAGAGCAGTGAGTATCCCCTGTCCTGGTGTGTGGTCATCAGACCCACTACAGCATTCAAGCTCTTAGCTGTCCATCCTCTACACTCTCTATCAGGCTTGTCTAAAGAGCAGTGAGTATCCCCTGTCCTGGTGTGTGGTCATCAGACCCTCTACAGCATTCAAGCTCATAGATATCCATCCTCTACACTCTCTGTCAGGCTTGTCTAAAGGGCAGTGACTATCTCATTTGCTAACATTCACAGCGGCTTCTTTCCACCATGTATGTTAAGTTAGAACGTCAGCAAAATGACACAATGGGGAGACTTGCAAAGAGGGATTTGTTTACTTATTTTACATGATTTGTTTACTTATTTTACACAGAGCTGTCCCTTTTTGATTATATATTTTTTCTTTTAAGTTATTTGAATTGAGTTTTTAATTAATTTTTTAAAATTTCTATGAAATGTTTCATTCAGTCACAAACTCCCATAGTAGGATGCAAATAAGATGTTTTATGTAAGGTCATGGTTAGCAGGGATGACATGAGTTCCAGTTTGACAGAAAAGAGAAAAACAGCAATGATCCTATGCTTAGAGAAGCTCACGGTGATCTTTATCTCAGCAAATTATTCATTGATTAAGTCTGGTCCTAGCCATCATTCAATTATTGTCTTTTTAAAATATTATTTTTATTTTATGTATATGAATGTTTTGCCTCCATGTATGTAAGTGCACCACATATGTGCAGTGCCTGTGGAGACTAGAAATGGGCATTGGATCCCCTGGAACTGGAGTTACAGACAGTTGTTAGCTTCCATATGAGTGCTGGGAATTCACCCCGAGTCCTTTGCAAGAGCAGCCAGTGTCTTAACCACTGAACCATCTTGCTCCAGCCCCTAAATTTCTTATCTTAAAGCAGCTTAATTTCTTTTAAAAATAAGTAAAAATATATCTAATGCAGCAATTTGAAATAAATTGGATGTTGGTCCCTTAAAATTCTAGAGGAAAAAGAATTATCTTGTGTTATTTTGAAGGTTTAGGTGTGAAAAGAAAAAAGAAGTACCAGAGCTTCTTGATTAGAGTACAGGCTCTTCCCTTCTGTGAAAGGCATTAGCACTGGCAGTGAGGAAACATACCCACATTCTCCAGGCCCCCTGTGCTGTTAGGCAGGAAACAAGAGAGATGAAAGGTGTCACGCTTTGCCCTACAGAAGCCTGTAAACAGCATTATCAACCCAGTGCTCACAGATGCTTACAAATAAACATCAAAGCCCAAGAGGGCCCGACGCCCAGGAACTGGCCCTATATAATAGCTACACAGGGATGGTACTGGCCTCATTGGTTTAGGGTTGAGTACCACATGGCGCTAACAGACTTTCAAAGTGTGTGAGAAGGAACTGACACCAGAGCCTTTCCTGAGCTCCTTGGATCCAGACATTTGAGACACACACATTTTCTATGCTCTGCTAAACCACAGTGGGAGAGTTTTGCACACATATGTAACACAGAACTTGTCTCCCAGCCAACACAACATGATGTCCTCCACAGCCTCCAGATGGCAACCTCCAAACACTGCAGCAATCACAAGCACCTTTTACTGAGTAACCATTCTGTGCTAGATATTAAAGATCATAACCCTGGCAGAGCATCTCCCAGTGTCTCGCCCCTACTCTGCAGAACAGGAGCGATAATGGTCTGGTCACTACCTCCTAGCATGGTGGAGACCAGACAATGTGTCATCCCTGTGGGGCTGCAGAACCACTCAGCCCAGCATCCTAAGCTGAAGGCCCATGCTCCCAAATGCATTCTGCTCCCACCTGCATAAGTGAGCTTATTCTGGATGCCTTCAATCTACCCTGATTAACACATTCTCTGGGGAAAAAAGAGATGTGCTTTCATAACCAAGACAAGCCTGTTAAAAACAAACACAGGAAATCTGCATCCACCAAGGGACTGGGCAGCCTTCTTTTATAGCAGATATTCTCTGGTGCAGTCTTTCTCTTTGAGCTGCAACAGTTAAAGTTAAACAAAGCCAGCCCTAATCCGAAGTCCCCAAACAAGGAAATATATCTCTCAACTGTAGCAACATAGAACTCTAGGAATTACGGGGATTTGTCTCCTTAGCCTATCTCCCTCCTCCCCCATCAAAGCAAGCCATCCTGTCCCTGTCTCCTTCCCAGAATCAACCAATCAAAACCGCATGCACACTAGCCTGTGTTTATTATGGGGCAAATCACTTTTAGACAGTGCTAGTCCTCCAATTGTTGGTGTTTCATTTAATATTATTTAAAATTGATTCTTGGCTCATGGCCCAAAGCCATGCTCTTTGTCACTTATGTTCACCAGGTACAAAGTTTTAAGGTAAAAGTTATCAGAAGAGATAGAGAGTTGTTATTAGTAATGTTTTTAATCTTAAAGGATAGCAGAATTAACTATGCTTGCTTAACACATAGACTTTCTTTATAACTGTGGTAAGGAAACATTAATATACCAGAGGAATATTTACAACTAACTTTACTATTTGTCTTCTATCTGGTTTCCTTGCACCAAAATTCCAAGCATTATGAGTTAACAATTGCCTTCACCAGGATATTAATACAGTAACACACACACACACACACACACACACACACACACACACACACAGTTCCACTGTGTGAGTCCCTCCCTGTTTCCATCTCTCAGAAATGTGGACTGCCAACTCCAAATTCAGTCTCTCAGTTCCTTAGTTTTCACATCTATAAAATGAGGACAATAACAACAATTGACTTCTTTAGAATTTGGAAGCATTAAGCTGGATGTGATGGCACATGCCCATCCCAGAACCGAGGAAGAAGATCTCTGTGAGATTGAGGCCAGCCTGGTCTATATAGCAAGTTCCATGACAGCTGGGGCTGCAGGAGATCCTATCTCAAAAAAAAAAAAAAAGAATTTATTATACACATTAGGTATGAGGCATACAGAGAATTTAAAGCTAACAATAAATGCCCAACAAATATTCCTGGAAACCCAAAGGAAACTGTGTTACTATCTTAGCCACACTTACAGTGATTCACATATATACAGTGTTATTAAGTAATGTATTTGTGAAAACTTGGTTTTCATGGACAATAAAAAAAATAGTCTCCAAAGAGGTTAGTTTATTTGCATAGTAACTAGAGTCATCAATTTTAGAGACAACTCCGATTTCTACATTCAAAATGATGAACTTCATTACAATCTTCCCTGATACTGTTATATTTATCCATCATCTCAAAAGAAATCTTTCCAAAATATGCTTCTATTCCTTTTTCACGTAAAAATCCTGGGTTACAAATTTTTCAGATATTTAATTTATATAATTTCATCAATTTATATTTTATTTTTTATACCTGGTATTGATTTTATATCATTTATACATTTTATATCAAATTATCTCGATCAACACACCTGAGTGATACATTGTGTCATGAGACATGGGAAGCCAGTTCACTCATTATACTTTCTGTTCCTCACCCACTAATCCTTTTAAAAAATCATTTTTTTACTTTCTCTAGATCCACCTGCAGTGTGAATATATAAAATCAATCTAATATGGCATATTAAATTACAGATATTTGATAACTATAGTAATCTACTGTTTGCCTAAAAGTATAGCAAGTTTATAACTATTATCACAATTTAACAGCTCCTAAATTGGCTTCCAATGCCATCTGGGTTCTTTGCTATGCTGTGTTTATATGTACAGAATCTTCCCAGTTACAGAGATAACAGTCTTTATCTGCAGGACCACCAGACATCCTACAGTAACTTATTTTCTCTAAACATGTTTTTTCAGAACATCAGCATCAATGACCTTCACTCATTTGCTAAGTTTACCAAACAATGGCATTCTGCTCAACTGAAGAGAATTTGTTAAACTGTTATCATAAAACACCATCCAATGCAGTTCAATAGTTAAGTAAGTAAAATGTCAAGTCTGACAAAAGTGATTTTAACCATGGAACTTGTTATTTAAAGGCACAGGGAGGGGTTGGAGCATTCAAATTTACATCTCATGACTCCCAGTAAATTCAACTAAAAATACTTGGCCAAATGTGAGTACCGATTATATGCACCCTTTAAAAGCAAATGGTAGAAACCTGCTTAGATGTTCATCAATACATGAATGGATGGAGATAACAGGTACATAAACATATGAACTTGGGCTGGAGAGAAGGCCTAGTGGTTAAGAGCACCAACTGCTCTTGCAGAGGACCCGGGTTCAATCCCCAGCACCCACATGGTGGCTGAGAACCATCTTTAACTCCAGTTCCAGGGGAATCCGACACCCTCTTCTGACTTCCGTGGTCTTGCACGACATGGGTGCACAAACCTACAAGCAGACAGTACATTCATACACATACAAAATAAATAAAAATTTTTAAAAAGTAGATGAACTGGACAGATCATTATGTTAAGTGAAATAAATCCCACTCAGAAAGACAAATAGCATATTTTCTCTCATATGCAGAATCTAGATTTAAGCATGTGTGTGCACAAGTGTGTGCTTGTGCATGCATGTGACACAGAAGTAGAAGGACCATGAGAAATGGGGATGAGATCTTAAGACAAGGGTCAGGCAAGAAAACCGGAGCCAGTGAGCTCCATGCTGTGTGGAAGCAGAAGAGGGCACTGTTTGGGGAGATGAGGGGGCAGCCCAGTAGGGATGAGGGATGAAGAACAAAGTACAATGTACATATGTGACATATGTGGGAAAGGACAGGAGATTGACGGTAGCGTAGAGATTTCCCTCTCCTTCTGCCTACTGGAATCTTGGCCTGGGCACAAAGGCAATCCAAAGAAGAGAATTATGCAGCAATGAAGAGAGAAAGAACTCTGAGAGAAATCCTTTCTTTCAGCATAAAGAAAATGAAAGGGAAAAACTGTGAATCAAAAAAAAAAAAGAAAAAAACATTTGGAAATTTTTCTGGATTTGTGGTTCTTTTGTTCATTTCTCTCTCCCTATTCTCAGACAGTCCCAATGCCCCAAGCTCTAATGGCAGCAGCAACTGGTCAGACGCCAATACTTCCAGCACAGAAGCACTAATATTAAGACCATCGGGGAGAAGGCCATGCAAATATTGTTCTCTTGCTCTTCTCACCCATTACCCTTGGAAACGGATGAAGTTTCATGGGAAATAAACAGTGGTAGAGCGAAATAAAAGACTTGGGTTCTTAGAGGGCTGGGGAAAAGGGTTGGGGCAAACTACGAAATGTGGAGACAGTTGTGGAGAGACACTCAGGAAGGGGGTTCTGTAAAGCTGTCACTCACTGTGGGGCTCACTCCCCAGCCACATGTGTACATCTAACCCCAAAGAATGAACAGAGGGCTCTGAGAGCTGAGCTAGAAGGTGGAGCCTCCGTCAGACTCAACAGGGCATGGCACACATGGGACACAGAGCTGGCAGCACTGCAGAGGCTGGAACAGAACCGCTGTTGGAACCACAGGCAACACAACCTGGGTGAGACCATGTATCCTGGATCTAATCTTATTGAGTGGCTGATGTAATAACTATTCCATAGGAGAACCTGTTGCCAATTAACATACCCAGACCCAGGGTCATTTAACATAATATTCAAATTTTTAAGGACTAAGTGTATAGTAGTCCAGTACATGAAAACTTATATATATATATATATATATATATGTGTGTGTGTGTGTGTGTGTGTATATAATGTATCACAAGGATAAAATACAATTAATATATGCCAACCCCAAGATGACACAGATGTTGGAATTAACAGTCCAAGACTTTGATGCAGTTATTATTATCATACCCTAAGAACTACTAGCAAACACACACACATCCACACAGACCCCAAAAGCTAAAAATAACAGCAACAACAAAAACTAATAGCAACACAACCAAAGCCACAACAGAAGTAAATGGAAAGAATCAATAGGAGCATAAATATACAAAAAGGAAATAAATGAGAATTTTAGAAGCTAAAATGCAATAGTTAAAATAAAACAACCACTAGATTGGCTCAGTAGTACATTAAAGAAGACAGATGAAGGATTCAGTGAACTTGGTGGGAAACGCTCCCATCTGTACAAACATGAGATCGTGTCTTCACCTGCATACTTGCTCTTGAAAAACATCAAAAGAATTTCTTCAGATGGTAGAGAAATTCTATTAGGAAGAATAGTGGCTCAGCAGAATTTACGGATGAACTCGGAAACGGTAAATGCTTGTTTAGTATAATAGACCTTTTCCTGGAATCCTTAAAACCTGATTTCTGAAAGAAAAATTGTAACTTTCTCATAGAATTTCAGAAGAGGGAGTAGGTATTAAAAGCCTGAGGTGGTAAGTTTTCTGTGTACTACATGAAGTGGTAAAAACATCAATTCAAGATAGACTATAAAAAAAGTGTTTATATTCTAACTTCTATCTCAACTACTAAAATATGTGAAAATGACATATTTTGAAATCCAGTGGTACATTCAAATGAAATTTGAAACAAATTCAGATAACCCCAGAAAAGACAGTAAAACATGAAAATAAACAGAACAAAATACAAGTGATAAAGTCCTACATCCTAACCCAACCTTATCAATAATTATATCAATTAAATGAAAGAAATTACCAAAGTGCATAACAAGGAAGGATCAATTGCATGTTGTCCATAAGAAACATACTTGGGATGTAATGATACAGGTAGATTAAATATAAGAGAATTAGAAAGTCAGGTTATGCAATCAGATCCCGAGAGAGATGGACAAATCCGCACTTACATCTGGAGACTTCAAGTGATATGAGACACAAACAATGACCACAAAGTAGATTTCCCTAGGACAAACCCTCCGGTCTTTTTTGACATAGGTTTTTAATCACCTTTCCAGTAGACATGAAATTGTCATCTTGGAAGTCAAAAATGGCCAACTATTGGGAATTTCATATGGTTTACTCTAATAGTAAAATTAATGTGCATACATCTTTCACCTAGTTTTCCCATTGTTAATAACTTTCTCATTCTACTTTCTCACCATATTATATACATAGAGAGAGCAAACACTCTACCACAGAGCTAAAGTTTCATCCTATAAATGTTTGTGGTCACTTTTCTAATTTTCACTGATCCTTTGGGAATGTTGGGACAGACATTAAATTCTTCTTATTGAAATACTGAAGCATTCATCTTCTAAGGAGAAGGACATTCTATTATGTATCCAAAATATTATTACCATGCCTAAAAAATACTAAGGGGCTGGAGAGGTAGCTCAGCAGTTAATAGGACCAGCTTCTCTTGCAGAGGACTGTGTTTGATTCCCAGCACCCACAGGATAGCTAATAACTGTCCATAACTCCAGTTCCAGGGGATCTGATGCCTTCTTCTGACCTCTTTGGACACTGCACAACACAGGTGCACATACACGCATGCAGGCAATACACTCATACACATAAAATAAAAATAAAAATTTCAAAATTCAAACAGCATTATTATTAATGTATGTCCAAATTTCCCTAGTTATTCAAAAACTTATTTTCTATATATTTTTAAATTCATGATTTAATCGAGGTTATGTATCACCCTGAGGTTTTTCTTTTGTCCCTTCATAATATTGATTTTTAACAGAAACCAGGTCAGCTTTTTCTTGCTGGACTTATTTTCTGATAGCATCAATTCCTTCCTCTATTGTAGTTCTTGTAAACTAGAAATTAGGTCAAGCTTTAAAATTCAGGTTGAATTTATTTTTCTTTTTCAAGAATACCCATCGGTGGTTTCTCATGCTTTATAGTGCATATAGCATGTTCTGCTGTGTGCTTTGATGCAGGGCTGAACCAGGAGCTTCGCCCTGCACACCCCCATCAGCAGACACATGCATCAAGGCCATCACTGTGGTGAGGCTGAGTTTGTTCCTGGGGTAGTAACTTCTGTTGTAAAAAATCGAGATCTTTATTTAGCATTTATTTTCAATCTGTGGAGGAATAATTGAGCACTATGTAAATATCCTCTTTCCAACAGGCCTGCTCTCCACCCGCCATGACCTTTCTCCTACTCAACTATGATGTTTGCAATGACTCTGTTTGATGTCTTTCTGGCATACAATTTTTATTTTTATTGTTATGTTGGAGGCCAGATAACAACCACAGGAATTTTTCCTCAGGTACCTTCCACCCTCTTTTGAAGCAGGGTCTCTCAATGGCCTGAACTTACTACATATGCTAGGCTAACTGGCCAGTGAGCTCTGGGGATCCTTCTGTGTCCTCTGACCCAGCCCTGGGTTACAGGCAGTAGCCTTAATGCTCAGATTTTTTTTACAGGTCCTAGAACTTGCATAACAAGCACCTCCCGTACTGCACTATCTCCCCAGCCCTTGGTATATATTTTTAGAGAGATTCCAAATGATTACATTTTCATAACCTTTTCATTATTTCACAAGAATGTTACCATTAATCATTTTACTTGTTTTTTTTTAATTTTTTGCTTTATTTTTATTTTATGTGTGTGTACTGTGTGCATGTATGCAAGTGCACCCGTGTCATGCAGTGCCCACAGAGGACGGAAGGTATCAGATCCCCTGGGTTATGGAGAGTTGTTGGTCACCACGTGGGTGCTGTGATTAGAACCAGGATTTTCTCAAGAAAAGCTGGTGCTGTTAACTGCTGAGCCATCTTTCCACCCTTATTTTACTTGTTTAAAGACAGAATTTCATATAGTCCAGCCTTGCCTTGAACTGATTCTTCTGTGTCTTCATCTCAAGTGCTGAGATTACAATCATTTAGTACCACACCTGACAAATTAATCTTTTTTTTTCTCAGTGCTGGGCCCTAAACCCACAACGTTGAGCATCCCAGACACATCCCAATTTTTCTTTTAAATATATGGCACTTTCTTGTGACCAGGAACAACCGAGAACACACTTTCTAGGCATGCAAACAATGTGTATTTGGTATTTTTAAGAAGAAAGTTTTATATGTATGTATTGAGTTCCTTGGTTACATCACTCAGATTCCTTGTATTTTTAGCTCTATTTTTGCTAGATTAAAAACATGTCCACCAAATTTCTCAATATAACTTTTGTAGACAAAGTCTGGTTTCTAAATAGATATATTGTTAATTGTTACATGCATCAGAGTGATGTATGTGTGTAGCTGGTGTCTGTGTGTCATATGTGTCACATAGTAAGGTATGCGTGTAGCTGGTGTCTGTGTGGCATACGTGTCACATAGTAAGGTATGTGTGTAGCTGGTGTCTGTGTGGCATACGTGTCAAATAGTAAGGTATGCGTGTAGCTGTTGTCTGTGTGGTATATGTGTCACATAGTAAGGTATGCGTGTAGCTGGTGTCTGTGTGGCATACGTGTCACATAGTAAGGTATGCGTGTAGCTGGTGTCTGTGTGGCATACGTGTCACATAGTAAGGTATGCGTGTAGCTGGTGTCTGTGTGTCATATGTGTCACATAGTAAGGTATGCGTGTAGCTGGTGTCTGTGTCATATGTGTCACATAGTAAGATATGCGTGTGGCTGGTGTCTGTGTGGCATATGTGTCACATAGTGAGGTATGCGTGTAGCTGGTGTCTGTGTGGTATATGTGTCACATAGTAAGGTATGTGTGTAGCTGGTGTCTGTGTGGTACATGTGTCACATAGAAAGGTATGCATGTAGCTGGTGTCTGTGTGGCATATGGTTTTATGACAAGCATCTGAAGTGTCCCTTCGAGTGTCCCTCATTGGTCTCATTTACCCTCCACATAACCCTTAACCTGCCGATGCCTCCTCCATGTTCCTGCCCCAGTTTCAGCTCCAGTCCTGGTGATGTGGAGTAATAACTAGTGCAAGTCCAGTCATCTGTCTAGCTCAAGGAAGTGGGTGCTTCCCACCCCCCATTCGTGTTGCTTTCATGAGCAGGAAATAGTTCAGCCTTAGACAGATTTCAGAGTTTTCATCAACATCACTTAAGTCCCTGGAATCTCTTATTTCTCATCATAAAAGAAGGTCTTGTTTTTAATCTATTATAACCTTTTACCTGGCAATGCACATTTTAAATCTAAATGAAATTGTGTAAGAAAAATTACAGTGTAAAATCCAAGGAATGATATTAAAATGCCCATTTTGCAAATACCCAAAAGATCATTTGCAAAGTGCAAGTATGGAATTTTAACTGGAGTTATTAAAAATAGTGCACAGTTTACACTTTGCATCATTTTGAAGACATTGCTTAAGACAGAACTGCCCATTAGCAGCAACATAAGGCTTAATATCAATTTCATTGCACTCAGGACAACTATCTGGTTTGGAAAAGTGCCAGGAAATGTTTGGAGCATTTCCTCCTTTTCTAACACTGTTCTTGGTGCTGGGTTTGTAGTATAGCATTCAACCGAGCAGCAATGAACCTCCCTGTTTGCAGATGGTCATTCCAAAATATCCACAGAAGTCCTGTCTGTGGCACTGCTCTGTCATTTTGATAAGAGTTTTCAAGGACCACAAGGAAACAGTAAACTTAATTCTCTGCTTTATTAACTGGCACCAGGCCATTTGATCAAGTGATTAATTTTGGTGCACATTAAAATAATATATTTTGTTACCTAAAATTAGAAAATTGGTATGTTGTCTAAAAAATAGAATTTTCCTTATGTCATTTCACATGAAAATAATTATTGTCAAAATTTTAGTACATTTTTCTAAAACTTCTTAAAGGCAAATTGTTTATTATAAAATTCAGATATTCAACGTTTTACTTACAAATATAACATAATCACTTTCTAATGTTATCCAGTATCCCCTTAATATTTTCAAGAATGTTTTCAAGAACTAATAAGATCATATGCAGGCATCAAAATCATCCACTGCATCCTCTGCAAAAGCAGCCAGAGCTCTTAACTGCTGAGCCATCTCTCCAGCCCCCAAGTTCACGTTTTGGAAGTTGCCTACCTGTGTTTAGGACTTTGTCCTGATCCCAGAAGCTCACTTCCTAGGGGTCTGAAGGAAGACAGGTATTCCTCATGTAGTAGACTGTCTTCATGGGTTCTGTACTGATTGTACTGTCTCTGCTAGCACTTGGGTCTGACTAGTTCCAGACTTCCAGACGTGTGTGGATTTCCCAGGCTCCCCTCACTGCCCCGCTCATCATTCACCACTCTGCTTTTGTCTGGAGCTACGGCTAGCAAGTGGATTTGCCTCGTCCATAACTTGGTGCACAGCTTCTCCTCGGGTCCTCACTGCTGCATTCCTAAGCACTCTGACTAGTATTCCATTCCCTGCATCTCCTTAGGGTGTGTGCTGCATTAGAAATGCCAAACCCCACCCCTTATCCTCTCTTCTCTTCATTCACAATTCGATGGCTAATACTGATTATCATCTTGACCCGATCTAGAATCACTCTGGGGACGTAAGTGAGGAATTATCTAATTTGGGTTGAGGTGGGAAGACTCACCCTAAATGTTGGCAGCATTGACGGGCTGGGGCTTGGGCTGAAAATGAAGGAGAAAGGGAGCTGGGCAGCAGCATCTATCTTGCTCTGCTTCCTACCGTGGGTGCCAAGTCTCGCTCCGGCTCCCACGCCTTCGTCACCCTGACACTCGTCCTTTCAAACTGTAGCTGGATTAAAGGCTCTGGTCCCTCAGTTGCTTTGGTCAGTGATGAAGAAAGTAATACACATATTTATTCATAAACTTTTTGAATTATTTTGTGCCAAGCAAAAATTAAGTATATAATCAGAGACAAATGTCCCTGCCTTTGTGTAGCTGACCTCCACAGGCTCTCGACTGTTAGAAACACAAGTCCTCTCAGTTGATGCAGAGAGTGCACTGTGAGCAGCTTCCTAGTATAGACAAGAATGCTCTGCCTGTGAGACGAGGTAGCAGGAGGCCACGGGATGCTTTTCTCAAGTAGTCCTATCAGCCACATAATTACTAAAAACTCCTACAAGATTGGACCCCTGGCCTATTCCACTGGGATATCCTTGGAACTGGAGTTGTCTGCCTTATCTGGGCCTTAAAGCGCATCACCATTAGCAGCTGCTAACTTTATGCTATTTTGGACAGAAGTCACACAGTGCATTTGCAAACCACAATTTGCCCTAGCTTTTTGTTGGTTGGTTGGTTGGTTGATTGGTTTTTATTTTTCCAAAGTAAATTTGGAGGCAGTGACTTTCAGGGAGAATTTCTCCACTGTCACTGTCATGGACAGAAGTCTGTATTTTACAGTTAAAATTTGTACAAAAGTCAAGCCCTGAAGTAGGTAACAAAAATGAAACACAAAACGATGGGAATGAATATATTTTATAAAGCTGTAGTGGGGTTTTGATTTTCTGTTCATTTATTTTACTTAATATTTCCACCTTTAATCCTCAACACAAACCTTTCTCAAGGATTTTTTTTTTTAAATAGTTGATCAAAGTCCTCAGTCCGTATAGCTCAGTTGGACGCTGAAGTAAAATGAAATTGTGACCTGTGTATACATCTCCATGTAAACTTCTTACGGGATGTGCAGTGTGTCCCAGAGCTTCCAATACATGTTATAAAAACCAATAACACGTGTGTGTGTTTGTGTGCATATGTGTGCAAGAGCTCAAGCATGTATGATCAGCATGTTCTTAATCTTTCAGTATGTCCAAGCAGCGTGATCATTTTGGTTAAGAGACTCTTACACACAGGACAAATACGAGATTTTTATATAGAATATTGGGTTTTCCTTCATGTGGGGGGTTATTTCAGAACCCCACCTGCACTGCAGGAACGGTGTGTGCTGTCCACAGCCAACAGGTGGCGCTCGTTCATGGTCTATTTATTACTGCTCTCCTCCCTTGCCCCATCCCCTTGCATCGCATGCACAGGCGCTGAGATCTCGGGCTGACATTTATTCATCTGTGGTAGGGTAACAGTTGTGTGGTATTCTAACACGATTCCAATGACTCGGATGATTCCAATGACTCGGAGTTGAAGGACGCTTTCTCTTTATGGTGAGATCCATGAAGAAGTGAGATCTTCACTCAGCTGCATGCCGGCCCGTGGCCACTCCAGATATCACCTGCAGGGAGCCGGCCAGGGAGGCTGCAGCAGTGACTTGTGAGGTTCCGAGTTCTTCCTCTCAGACCACTGCTTACTAACAGCATTCCAGCTTGACCTGAGAGTCAGATTTGACTCTGGGATGGAAGGTAATGTTAGGTGTAGACAGTAATTTCATTTATAATCTAAGTGGTGCAGGGGCTCAACCTTCTCAATAAAAATACTTTCATTGGGGGCTGGAGAGATGGCCTAGCGGTTAAGAGCGCCGACTGCTCTTGCAGAGGACCCAGGTTCGATCCCCAGCACCCACATGGCGGCCGAGAACCGTCTGAAACTCCAGTTCCAGGAGAACTCCAGGTCCAGGGGAATCCGACGCCCGCTTCTGACCTCCGCGGCATTGCGCGACACGGGTGCACAGACTTGCATGCAGACAGTACATTCATATACATACAGAAATAAATAAAATTAATAAAAAAAATTAAAAAAAATACTTTCACTCACTACCTCTCTCTCTTAAAGTTTTAACAAAACTTTTCTCTTAGGAAAATATAACTTCAGGGCTTGACTTTTGTACAAATTTTAACTGTAAAATACAGACTTCTCTTCTGTCTATGACAGTAATAGTGGAGATCCAGCTGCTAGCGCCTCCTGTTAAGGACCCTGTTAAAAGACATGCAAATGATGTTTCCCAAGAGGTCTCCATTTAAATTATTGGTGAAGTAACTGATCCCCAGACAAACTGAAAACCAACAGATCTTGGTTATTCAGTGAAATACCAGCTCACTGGTAGTCTGAATCAGTTATTTCCAATGCACCTTATTAACAAGTCTCAGAACTGGGGAACTCTGTTGTACCGTCGAGCCTCACTGTGAACTCTGTTCTGTCTCCAGTAAATTTATGATAATGTTCTCAAGCTATCCACAAGAAATGTATGCTGTTGTGAACCATGAATTTTCTAATTAAATTTTATATGCTATAACATGATTTTTACATGAATATTTTGTTTAAACTGTTAAATGTCAGTATTTTACTACAATTTTATTATACAATGTACATTATCACTAAATGAACCTTGATTTTAAAAATCAAATTAGCTTATATATTACTTTTTACAAATATAGACTTGTATATAAAAAAATAACACAATGCTGGCTTCCTGCAAGTGAATTTGCAGTTGGGGCTCCAGGGGATAAGGAGGGAGTTTCAAGTACGTGACAAACATCACATGGACATAGGAAGGCTGGTCATGACATTCAACCCATGTATTTCTGGGATTCACTTGGTCATACAAAAATCCCCCTCTCAAACATGTATACATGGGAGCCTGTACAAATATGACTGTCCGTGCTCATGCATTGATATACTTTACTTTCTTCTCTAACATTCTACATGATCTCTTCAGCATAGCTTTTCTTTCTACCAAGATAACCAACTGTCCTCTTCCCTTTCACTATCTGAATGGCACCTATTACTAAGAGGTATCAATGCTAAGGAAAAAGGCCCAATTGCTCTCCTGGGCAGATCCAACAGCCCTATGGAATGAAAGACCATCAGAAAAGCGCGTGTCTGGGAGGCACGAAGGGCCTTTTATAGGTTAGGGGAGAGGAGATGGTGACGCATTGGAATCGGCCAATCAGGTCAGGTCAGAGGCCGGAAAGTGGGCCTCATTCCTGGTAGTCTCATGGGAATTTGTAGCTGCATCTGGATCTTTAAGCTCCAGACCAGAAAGGAAGACTGGTCCGGATGTGTGGGCTGGCTCCATGGGGTGTGGTACCCAGCCAGACTTAACAATTTCCTCATGCCTCAGCCTACGTTAGTCATCTTCTCTGAGACCCTTTCTCTCATTGACTTCACCTTGTGCCACGTATGTAGGTGGTGCTTTCTGCTACCACCATCATCAACCTTTAGTTCCTGATAGACCATGGGCTCCAAAAGTAACCCACAGTCTCCTCATGTGACTGAGTGGCAGTTCTCCACTGTGGACTATGAGACTGAGGGTGAAGGTACGTCAGATCTTTTCTTTGTACCTCCCAGCTGGTAGCATAGTGCCTAGGAGACAGTAGGGCCTCGAGCCCTTTGAAGGGGTCCCTCAGTCACCCTGAAGTTCCCACTCCAATCACTCTCAACTGCTTAACAATCCTTCTCCCCTCTTCATAAACCCCCATCCTCCTCTTTCTCAGCGTACTTCTTAAGCTGGTGATCTCTCTGGTTCACTAGAACAGAAGCCATCAATAAATGAGCTCCCAAGTCTCCACCTAGTTTACCTTGCTCCTTGCATTAGTGCCCTTGACTTCAAACTTCTATTTATCTGAGTGGGCGGACTGGCCCTGCTCCTGTGATGGTCCGTTCTGTCTATGTGTCAGTCATAGTCACATCCTCTCAGTCACTGGGAGACATCACTCCAGCCTTGTCTGTCTTTTCTCCTCTAGTCATCCTGTTTCCTTCCTGGATAATTTAAATGTCTGATCTAATTACTTTCATTTAAAAAACAAACAAAACAAAAGGAACACATGCTTCTGTCCCCTTCGTCCTCCAGCTGTAGCCCTGTTCCCGCTCCACTCTCATTTATCACAAAATACTACAGAAGAGCTACTGACGTGCATGCTCTACCGATTCTCCTCCCTTTCCCTCTTGAACCTACTCTGATTGGACAGTGCATTGTCAATCTACCGAAGCTATTGATGCTGCTTCCCACGTTGCTAAATCCAGCGATGCAGCCTCAGTGCTCATTTCTATGGGACCGTCAACCACCCTAACACAATCAGTCCTGCTTCTCGCTTGAAACACTTTCACTTCTGGAACCCAGGACACACTCCAACCTAATTTTCTCAGTACCTCCCTGGATGCTTCTTGGCCAGTGTATCAGTCAGACTTTGTAGCATAAATAACTAATCCTTATATCTCAGTAGTCTGTAAACACATGATTATGTTTCTTATTCAAGTTACACCAGGCTGCATGGTCAGCTATAGGTTTATTCCATCGTCTCCAGTGGGCTCACCTGCAACTCAGCTCAGTTGGGCTCCATTTAGGGCTCCCTACCTCATTCTAAGGCCCAGGGCAAAGGATCAACCCCATCTGCAGCATGCTGTTCTCTCATGGCAGGAAATAGGGGTAAAGGGATTACATTTAAGGAACTCTGATACACAGCTTTAGAGTGAGAACCATTTGGGGAAGTGTTACATTTATGCCCAAAACTGACCTATGGTGTCATCTTTATTGGTGTGTATGATGTAATAAAGGAGCCTCTATGAAGCCATCTTACACCTGCCCTAGGATGTGGCTTGGAGGGGCAGGGCTTCCTAGTGGGATATTCAAGGGCCAGAGAAACTACGGGTCAGACAGCCTCAGAGACCTCTGAAGATCCCTCAAATGCCCCAGAGCAGTTTCCAACAGCCATCATCACAGCCAAATGAAGTGAGCTAGGGTCACAGCAATCCAATGATACTCTTCTTATCTGGACTCCTAAGCCTTTTCTTCCTCTGTTCCTTTAACTTGTCAAACCAACATAGAGGTAGGACTAGGGCAGAGAATAAGGAGAAGAGAATTGGAAAGGCTACTCCTTGCAGCAGACCCAGCCTGGTGTAGGGGACTCACCTTGCATAAAGGTTCTGTCATTATTCCATGCAACTGAAAATAGCTATCACTGACCTGTGGTGATTTCTGTTGTTAGAAATAACTGAGGGCTTTTAAAAAGAACCATCTCAGAATATGTCATGGGAACCAGCTCCTCAGAGGGAGTCTGCAGAAACAGGTTGGAGCTGGGATGGGCAGAAGGGAAGTCATGATGAAGTAGTTTCCTCTTGGTGTGTGTGTGTGTGTGTGTGTGTGTGTGTGTGTGTGTGTGTTTGTGTGTGTGTGTGTTGTACATGCATGTGTTTTTGTGCATGCACATGTGCATATGGAAGCTAGAGGTCAACATCAAGTGTCTCCCTTCATTTCTGTCCACCTTACATTATGAGACCAGATCTCACTGGTTTGTCTAGACTAGCTCCCTGGTTGTCTAGACTGGCTGGCTATCATGCCCCAGGGATCTGCCTGTCTCTGACCTGCTGCCCCCCCCCCGGGGGCTGAGGTCACAGAAGAAGGTCACCACAACTATTTGCACAGTAAGCACTTTTTTATTATTTTTTAAGGGATTCACAATATAAGAGCACAGTTGTTTTCAGATCACATTGATGTTGCTCAGTTTGCCATACAATTTGGTAATGGGTGCTAGCATCCACAGATGAGGGATTCCATTCATCGTTTGTTTTTCTGGGACTGTGTTACTTCACTCAGCATGGTATCTTCTAGCTCCAGCCATTTACCTGCAAAGCTCATGATATAATCTCTCTTTTTTAAAATTTATTTTATTACTTTTTATGTGTATGAGTGTACTGTCTGCATGTAGGTTGGTGCACCTGTGTCATGCAATGCCGCGGAAGTCAGAAGAGGGCATCAGATTCCCCTGGAACTGGTGTTAAAGACGGTTCTTAACTGCCATGTGGGTGCTGGGAATGGAACCCGGGTCCTCTGCAAGAGTAGTCGGCACTCTTAACCACTAAGCCATCACTTCAGCCCCAATGTCATCTTTATTTACCACTGCATAGAACTCCACTGTATAGATGTACCACATTTTCTCTATCCACTCATCAGTTGAGGGGCACTTGGGTTGGTTCCAGCTCCTTGCTATTGTGAAGAGAGCTGCAATAAACATGGCCGTGCATGTATCTCTGCGGTAAGGTGAGTCTTGTGGGTACATGCCCAGGAGTTGTATGACTGGGTCAGGTGGCAAGTTCATTCCAAGTCTTCCAAGGGTTCACCACACTGCTTTCCATAGTGGCTGTACGAGTTTACATTCCCACCAGCAGTGGATGAGTGTTCCCCTTTCCCCACAACCTCTCTAGCACTTGGTATCATTTGTTTTCTTGATCCTATCCAGTCTATTGCAGTAAGATGATATCTTAAAGTGGTTTTAATTTGCATTGCAAGCACTTTATTAACTGAGCTTTCTTCCTGGCCCCACAAGTTGTTTTGTTTTCTATGCCAAATGCCCCAGACTCCCACACTGGGCCCAGGACAGGTTGTATCAGTTACTTTCCTCATTGCTGACATCAACCAAGCAGAAGGAGGGAAGATTTACTGTGCTCACAGTCTCAGAGGGTTCAGGAAGTCCATGGTTACTTGGCTTCAAAGTGATTGTATAGAACATTACTGCTGTGGGAGAATTTATCAGAAGAGCTTCTCCACCTCATTACAGATGGGAAAGAAAGAAAAGAGAGGAATTGGTGCCCAGCGAAACCTTCACAGGCATGAGATCTACTTCCTCAGCTCCACCTTCCAAAATAGCAGGACCAGCTGGAGAACTAGTTTTCAGAACTTGAGCCTTTGGGTAACTCTCATATTCAAACCATGGCATTAGTCTTTATAAGATGACAGATTTGCATCACAATTTTCTGGAAACCTAGCAACTTCATTGCCGTCTTTGATCATGAGAAACTAGGAGGCCAGACCTTAGTTTACAATTGGCTGGCCTTGCATTTGACCCTGTTTATACAAAGGAAATCTAGGCATTTGGCCAGTTCAGCACCAAAGAATTTTGTAGTGAGGGTGTTGAGTTTGGTTTCCTTCTTCATTTATAAAGGCAGTTGGAGCAGATTCCAAAGTGTTTTTAGGAAGTCAGTAAAAACACTGAGGCATAACTACAGCCGTTTTATGAAATTTCGTCTATTGTTTTGACCTTGCCTGTGCTTAAGCAAGGAAATTTGCTTGGTGTGGCTGTGGGCTGCGGAGGTGGGTTAAGTCATTACACCGCCCACTGGAGGTCAGGAAACTCTGAGCCAGCGATTCATTTCCTACTTTATTAAGCCAAGAAATACCACTGGATGTGTGACTAGGAATAACAGGATTTAGGTTAGAAGCTGGGCCTGCAGAACTTGCTTCCTAGCTGAGAGAACTACAATCCAATTGCTGCTGGAGTCAAGTAGAAAATGTATACCTTTACCTTCATTCCAGCTATTATCCATTTATTTACTTTATCCATTTAGTGGCACTGTAAGATTAAACTTAAACATGATAGCATGAACTCCAGTCACAGGAACTAAGACAACCCTTGGGACTACTGCTCCAGCCCTGTGGCCAACCTTGGACATCACCCTTTGGTTGACAGCCTTGGAAGGTACTCACCACTCAACACCAAGCACTATCCCCTTTACCGTTGTGATTCCCCGCCTGTGGATTTATTTGTTTGTCTACTTCTTCTTTTATAAGTGATGCTCCTTCACAGAAGCATCTCAGGGTGCAAGCAGCACATTACAACATAACAGTAATTAAAAATACATCAAATATTACATAGTAGCAACTAAAGGAACAGCCAAAGAGGTTATGTTTTAAAATGCTATTATGCTGAAAACCTTAAAAAGAGAAACTCTTTGCCACATCTGTGTAGCACGCATGGGCCCACACAGAGAGGAGCCCTGACATGGCCTTAGAACTGGAAAATTCTCCTAACAGGAATTACTGAAAGCTCGCCTCTGTCATGCTGCTCTGCCCTCCCGGCTGAGCTCTGCTTACCTGTAGGGTGGTTTGTTTTACAACATGTCTAAATGCATCTACTTCAACCAGAAAATATTCCAGAAGGCTCAAAAGCCCCTTTCTTTCCCAGAGGCTGTAGCATAAGTTCCTCTCTGTACTTTACATGGCTTAAGTGGTAGGCAGTCATGCTTAAGTACTAGAACCAATCAAAGGACCATAACCTCAGAGAACATTCTCCCAGCCTAGTAGGAAAATCTTGCCATGTGTGCCCCGTTCCCACCACACTAGGTCCCTCAGACTAGCATGGCTTCTTCACACAACACTCTGTTCTCTCGTCCTCTTGCACATTTTCAGGAAGGCCTCATGAGTCTCGGCTTCTCACTAGTCCCACTGACATCTAGTGTACCATAGAGCTTTAAACAGAATTTGCATGAGGAGCAAGCGAGCAGAGTGCAAATGCAATGGGCTGCAGTTGTCAGGTTTTCTAGTAGAGCTGCCAACAGGGCATACTGCACTCACAGAGACACTGCAGCCTACAATCCAGGCACCCTGTCAGGGCTGCTCCTTAGGAAACCCCCATCTTAGATAAAAATGTTACTCTTACCATTTTGCCCAGAGTTCCCTCACCCAGTCCAGCAAACAACGGTTCCAAGTTCCCTCACCCAGTCCAGCAAACAACGGTTCCAAGTGCTCAACACTCAAGGCACAACATACCCTAGCATGCATAAGGATCTTTCCCTTCTGACTACCTAACGCTTCCCACCACCGCAGCTAGACTCCCTTGTTAGCATCCTGTCTAGATACTAACCATTCCTAGATGCAGTTACCTATTTCAGTGTTCGATTCCTGAACCCCAGGGACTTGCAGGCCCATTTGTTTTAGAACCCTTAACAAAGCAAGCAGTTAACTTAGGGGGAAAGAGTATCTTTCATGGATTCAGAATCGGCTCTATATCCCAGTTCCACCCCTTTCTAGTGTGTTGCCTGAGTCTCAATTGCCTTGTTGTAAAATGGGGCTGATAATATGAGCCTTCCTCACTCATGGGGTCACTCATTCAGAAAGGCATGTCTCTAAGCTGAGGGACATAGCAGAGAAAAGAAGCAAGACCTCATTTCCTAGAGTTTATAAATTGTACCAGGAGTGACAAACAAGAAAGCGTTAAGATTTCTGATTATATATGATGATGGTTTTCTATAAGTGTGAGATAAATCAGCATCAGGTGAAAATGGAACAAGGACAGGAAGGATAGGATTCTAGGAAGGATAACCTCTCTGGGAAAGTGAGCTGAATGGAGAGCAGCATCTCCATGAAGAAGGGCTTAAGCATAAAATATGCTGAACAAAAAGCCCTTCAAGGAGTAAAGGAAGTGTGTCGTAGCAGGACGGGGAAGACACAGGCTCAGGAGAGAGCAGCAGGCCCTCAAGGCAAGAGAGAGAGGGGGTGGCTCAGGCTCAGCAGACGGCAGTGGGCACCCAAGGCACGTGAGCTGCTAGGGTAGACACTGGGCTATCATAATGAGATAGAAGATTTGGAGCAAGTGATCTGATTCCAAACAATGCTGCTTTGGGTAGGTGACCGGATAAACAGATGACAAATGGCGATGCTTAGAATATTTGTGAGCAAACAGCAACTACAGGACACCGGGGGTGGGGGAAGGAACTCAGCAAAAGGACAGAGAGGCCAACAGAGAATACCAGCACAGCCCACCCAGGCCGCTTCACTGCAGCATAGCTGTTTCTTCTAAGAAAAGTACAGCTATGTGGTTCTCATGCAAATGGCATTCACAGTATCAGGTTGTTCTAAATGCTTCCAGAGATACATACATTTGCCTGACAAGACACCTGTCCTAGCCTTTGGCTCCCTCATGAACGAGGAGAGACTGATGGGCTGTAGATTTGTACAAAGGTATCAAACATAGTAGGAATAGTAGTTTGAGGCTTAAAAAACAGGTGGTTCATTGAAGGTTTTCTGTGAGAGTCACACCTATTCACAAGTAATTTCCATTTCCCACCTTCCCTGGCATAGCTGCTCGCCATTTTCACATGGCCTGAAATACCCTTTGAAGCTCAAAGTACCACCTGTTAAATCGATATTCTACCACAGAGTCAAGAGGACCTGGTTGGACTGGGAGCTGTGAGGGATCCTAGCTCATCCCAGTCACCTGCCACCGCTGGCTGCTGAGTTATCACGGAATGTCCGCCTGCTGGGGACACAGAAAGTAGCCCTGGGAAAATGAGGCTTAAGACAAGTTGCCCGTTGGTGTGAGAAAGGGAAAATGGAGAGATGAGAAAGATCAAGGAAAAAAATGATTAACAAGGCTATGTCAGCACAGGCATGTCAGACAGCCTGGCGGAGAAGAGGAAGGTTCCCCACATCACAGGATGGAGTTGCCCCAAATCTTCAAGTCAGAAGAGAATTCTCTAGAACAGTGCCTATAAATCTATATTTTCTTTGACACCAAGTACTATAGAAGAACAGCCCCCATCACAGGAGGCCATTTTAAGCCTCTTCAGCATGAGTGTGTTTACACTCTCCAGTTTGGACAGCAGAGCTCCTTTGGGGCTGCAGTGTTCTTGCTAACCATGACTTCTGGAATTCACCATCAAGGAGCCGATCACTGTCTTCACTGAGAACTCTGTGCTGGGAAACAGAGCCCTGCTGAGGCCGTGGCTAACTCCTTGTAGCCCCTGCTGAGGCCGTGGCTAACTCCTTGTGGCTCCTGCTGAGGCCATGGCTAACTCCTCGTGGCTCCTGCTGAGGCCGTGGATAACTCCTCGTGGCTCCTGCTGAGGCCGTGGATAACTCCTTGTAGCCCCTGCTGAGGCCGTGGCTAACTCCTCGTGGCTCCTGCTGAGGCCGTGGATAACTGCTCGTGGCTCCTGCTGAGGCTGTGGCTAACTCCTCGTGGCTCCTGCTGAGGCTGTGGATAACTCCTTGTGGCTCCTGCTGAGGCTGTGGATAACTCCTCGTGGCTCCTGCTGAGGCCGTGGATAACTCCTCGTGGCTCCTGCTGAGGTCGTGGCTAATTCCTCGTAGCTCCTGCTGAGGCCGTGGCTAACTCCTCGTAGCTCCTGCTGAGGCCGTGGCTAACTCCTCGTAGCTCCTGCTGAGGCCGTGGCTAACTCCTTGTAGCTCCTGCTGAGGCTGTGGCTAACTCCTCGTAGCTCCTGCTGAGGCCGTGGCTAAATCCTCTCCTCGTAGCTCCTGCTGAGGCTGTGGCTAACTCCTTGTAGCTATTGCTTGTTCCACATGTAGTTTACTGTGCCTGAACCATATACCCCATTCCGTGAAGGACGAACAAAACGGAAACCTCTCCAGATTCACACTGCGGGAGCAGAGTGGCAAGTGTGATATCATTAGACTACCTCTAGGAGACTTCCGGATTTCTTCCAGGAAACATTTTGAAATCTGTTTTCAGTGCTTACAAAATCCTTAGCTGGAGTCTTGTCTGCAGAGTCTTGTCTGCAGAAGCGAGCTGCAGGTAGCGTTAAACGCATCCTGGCTACTGTCAGAATGTGTCCCCCTCTTCTGTTTACTCCATCTTAAGGGTCCCGTTCCTGCCCTGAGTGCAGCTGGTATGCAGCTAAGTGCCCTTGAAGAGCAGGCAACCTAGACTGCTAATTCTGCTGTCTGGAAACCCTTCCAGGGGCAGGGGCAGGCTGAAGGTGGCTCCCAGTGGTCTCTGAATTCAATCTCGGGATTCTGGGAGTTTAATTTTATAACCTAAGGCAGGTGTCAGAGCCTTGTAAGCACCCTAAGGTAACAAGCTCCTGCTTGTCCCCAGGGCTAACCACCTCTGTGAACCACCTCTCACCCACCCACCCACCTTTCCAAACGGCCCAGCTTCCCTGCCTATGTCCTGTCTCCACACAGCAAGTGTTGGCTGCTCTGGAGAATGGGGAGATACACAGGAGGCTACACAGAAGAATGGAGTGTTTCTCAGTTGGCTCCTGAGCAGAAAACAAGTCACACAGGTATAGGTCTGTTACTCCCAGGCCAGGTATGACAGGCAACACAGTGCAGAGCCTCTAGCAGCTTTTTTTCCCCAAGTCCCTGTACCTCAGGAAGCTTTCTTGTCCCACTTCCTCCTTTTACCCCATCTGTCTCATGCTTAGCTAAGAAAACCCAACCCTACTGAGGACTAAGCCCTCCCGGTGCCAAGCCACTCTCTTAAGTACAGCAAGCTGAGCCAGAGACAGTGAAAGCTCATCGTAGAAGACTGGCTACTAGCTCTGCTAATCCTGGGCCTTCCCCTCTTATACCTTGCATCCTGAGCCAAGCTGCTCCACCTTCTGTACCTCACTGTAGTAGTGAGGGAGATCAGATCCACTGCACAGGCTCTTGTGGAAGACCGCCTGAGTTGGTCCAAGTGAAAGGCTAAGGGTTGTCTTGCACGCGGCAATACCTGTAACTGTTCGGCATTCCAAAGGCCGTCCCATGCCATGCACGCTGTCTCTCCAGCGTGCACACATGGCTCATTTATCCTGGCGCCCACAGATGGGCATAGAGTAAACTACATAAACTCATGATTTGGATGTTGAACAAATTGAAGAATCGAACTGATGAATTTACAAATGAATGGACATAGAAATCAGCAGGGTGTGGTAGCAAAAGCCCTGGCTCTCAGACTTAGGGGACTGAGTTTAGCCAACAGCATGACCTAACCAGTCAGGTAAGACCTCATGTCCTCTTAAGCAGCGTCATCCCTGAACTGGACATGGTATGGTCCTGGAGCTGCACAGGAGGCTGAAATGCCCCAGACCAATGGCCAGAAACTGGGGACCAGGCCCTGCTTAAGAACCGTGTGGCTTAACTCAACAGTAGGACTGGAAATCTGTTTTTACAAGCTTCCCAGGGCTCCCCCAGATTTCTCTGTGCCTGGCACAAGCTTGGGAGTGACTAGATCAGATCTCTCAGGCTAAAAGCAGAGCTTCCCCTACCCTGCTTGTCCACACTATACCACCTCTCCATCCCCCACACACTCATGTACACAAGTACAGACACACACACACACACACACACACACACACACACACACACACTTCAAGGCTTACTCTAAAGAACTCTCCTCCCTATTCTGCAAACATAGAGAACACCACACAAAACTCCCATCCATGAGGGGAGTGGAGAGCTGAGGCCACAGGGATGAGCCTGGGTGCCCAGCTTCTCCCCTTCCCAGCACACACATGACAAGCGCAGGATGAATTACCACCTTCCCACCAGCCACGCTACTTAGAAGCTGTGATGGACCTGGTTAATTGTTTTGCCTGCATAAGCACATTTTGCCTCATCCATTTGTCAAGCTGAGGGAAGGTTGTTTTATAAAAGGGGATTTAATTAAATGTTTTGTCCCAGCCTGGCCTTTCCCTTCTGCATCTGCATTATGCTTGTGTCATATTTTCCCTGGAGGGCAGGAAAACAATTTAGAGGAAATGAAGGATCCATTGATTTACTATTGAAAAAGGAAATGCCAAGCTAACAACTCCCGTCTCTAATTTCCAGTGACCATAGAGAGAGAGCCCAGTCATTTAACTTCAAGGCAGTGAGTTTCCCAGTTCCCCTGCCTCCTGTATCTTCCTGTACGTTCATGCTGCTAAGTTTACAGCCTCGCTCTTGATTGAAATTATTTCATGTACATCTTAAGAGCTATTTTTCTTTCCTGAACAGAATAGATATTTCTGGTAAGAAAAGTCCTTTAATTGTTTCCACTGCCTGGTTGGTGACTGGGCTAAAGAGTTATTTTTTTCCCCAAGTCCCTAACAGTGGGGTCACAGCCTGCTCCTGTCATCTGACCACAGATCTCCCACTGAGTACAGAATTTAACTTGACCTACTTTCCTGCCTGCTGAGCTGCCTCAGGCCTCAACTGTTCTTCTAGCAGGTATCAGCTGCTTTCTGGGTTAAAGCCTTAGATCTCAATACAATGTTGCTGAGCCTCAAAGGAAGTGGGTTGCATTAATCCTCTGAGGGAGCTGGATACGACAGACCCTCGCTGGCCTTGCCTGCCTTCTACCACCCTGTGTTCATTGATAACTCCCTTGGAATCTGAGCCTGTCCTGCCAAGAATCAGATTGGTTCTGTAAGAATCTGCTTCATTCTAAAGGAAAGGGGCTTGTTTGTGATAGAGGAATAGGGGATTGGAAGCAGTTGCCATGAGAACACTTGTGTCACCTCTGGGGTCTTTAGTACCCCAGTAGTAACAATCCATGAGACATTCAATCACAGTTTATTGAACTTGCTATGTGGCAGCCCGTGGAGGCTCGAGAGCCCTGCTGACACAGGGTTTGGAAGTGGGAGAAGCAGATGTGTCCCAGTCGCTTTTCTGTGATAAATGCCGTGACTAAAAGCAGCTTGGGGAGGAAACGGTTTTTCCAATTTATAACTCATTGGTCACAATACATACTGAGGGAGGCAGAGACCATGAGGCGTGCTGCTCACTGGCTTGCTCCCTCTAGCTTGGGCTCAGCCTTTCTTACACAGCCTAGCCCCACCTGCCCAGGCTAGGACAGCCCATAATAGGCTGGGCCCTCCCATATCAACGGTCAGTTAAGAAAATGCCCCACAGAGCAGTCCTAGAAAGGAAAGTTCATCTTCCCAGATGTGTCAAGTTGAAACTGAATCTGTGCAGCACAGAGTGGAATTGACCTTTCAGCCAAGCCAACCTGAAACCACAATAGGATGAGGTGTATCAGGCAGACTAGGTGCATTGCCTAATCTGCAGGAAGTTGGTGACCATCAGGTAGATCTATGCAGCTGAGAGTTGTGTTAGCAAAGACAGCCACTCTTCCCAGCTGAGGGGATGAGGAAGCTTGCTTTCCAGTGACCAGCTTGTGCTCCATTAGGAAACACGGAAACTGACCTCTGGGTGAGAACTGTCCAGCCAGAATGCATTTGCACCTAATTAGCCACAAATTGCAGTGCACAGAGAGGAAACGTCTTACTTTCTGCATTATATCAAGAACGTGGATCCCCCCGTTACCCTCTTCCATCTCCACTGGGAGGAACACAAGGAAATCGTCTTTGGCTCTGGTCAGCTTTACACAACTCATCTGACCAAACTGGAAGGAATCACAGGAAGAGGACACTAACCTCTCACCTCTGGTCTAAACAGGGGCTGGTGTGGCCGGTCTGCATTTATAACCTTTTGCAGCTGAAGTTCTAAAATTGTTTTGTCACAAGTGCAGCCTTGAGTCAATAGCTGTCATTTGTTTGTTTCTCCATGACTGGGGAGTGAAGCTCAGACCACATGTAGGCCACAGTCAAATGCTCTACCACCGAGCTATCCCCCCTAACAGTCTAAAACTGCTTTGTGAACAGTGACAGGCCACAGGGCCTCATGCTAACACTAAACACTCCCATAATAATTTCTCATAGTTGTGGAGAGGGCTCCTTAGAAACCGGGCAGGAGAGAACACATCCTAGCTAGGTAGGGACACCGGCCGCCCCGCCAGCTGCAAAATCAGAGCCCCCGTTCACAGGTCTAAGTGCGAGGCTCTTGCAGGCTGGAGCTCACTTCTCCCATGCATTTGGGAGCCCCCTCCCTTGTGTCTAGAGATGTACCAGAAGCGCTGACACACAGGAAGGGACCGACCAGCCAAGATTGATCAGGGGCAACAGGAAAGGATGGTTCTGAGGAGGAAAAGAAGTGGGGCCAGGAACAGGGTTTGGCCTGGGAAATCAGATGGTCGGAGGGACACAAAGGCCACCAGCATCGTCTCTCTGGCCTGTCAGTACCTGCGCCTTCTCTTCCTGGTGTCTGCCCGGTTCTTTCCTGGGCCTGAGTCAGTCCCTGCAGGGAACTGAGGTTCCTGAGTTGGGTGTGACTGTGTCCATCCTCCTCACGTGGTAGTGGTTTCATCCAGCTCACCTAGACGGAAAGCAAGGAGAGATCCCACCGGGCCTCCTCACCAGGCTCTTCTCCTCACTAGCACTTCTTGAAACCACACAAAATATTATCCCTTTTCCTCAAGAACCTGAAAAGTTTGGTTTTACAGATTCCTTCCTTGGATGTAATGTATGAAAAGGCTGATGTGTCTGGCAGTGTGCTAGACACAAAGGGAAGGATTTTTTTTTCCCTTCCAGAAAAGTAAGGGTTGCAGAGTCAAGATCAGCAGATTCTGAGGAAGTAAGGAGTGAGGAGAGTGTTCACTTCAAGGCCAGCAAGGAGGCTCAGGTGACTAGCATTTGAGAGAGAACCCTGGTAAGGAAGGTCATAGCACGGTCCAGCGGCTGGAAAGAAAAAGGATGTTCGCCCGTGAGTTCATCAGCTCTGAGTAATCACTGGAGATGTCTTCAAGAAACAGGAGCAGCAGACAAGGCTTTTCTTTCTTTTTCTTCTCTGACTTATTTTCCCCTTCCTTCCTTCCTTCCTTCCTTCCTTCCTTCCTTCCTTCCTTCCTTCATTCCTTCCTTCCTTCCTTCCTTCCTGTCATCAGTCACTGAAATCTATGAAGCAGTTGTACTACTACACAGGAAACCATACCGTAGGTCAATACCTCATTCCTCCCCCCATTGTTAGGGTCCAAGAATCCACATCAGACACACCGAAGGATAGAAAACCAAGACTTTATTTTGGGAAAAAGTAAACCAGCATGCTGGGGTGGGAGGGAAAAGGCTCCGACCCCGATAAGTTGGCTCACAGGCCTTTTGTACAGGGTCTAGGGGAATTTTAGTGGGGTTTGGGTAACTTTCAGCCTTATTGGATAATAGCAGAGTTACAGCTCATAGTTAGGTCAGTCCACCTGCCCCCACGTACCAAAGGTTATCTTTAGACACAATCCTGGGACAGGAACGAGGAAATGTTAAGTCAGTCCACCTGTCCTCACAGATCAACAGTAACAACGGTTGTCTTTAGACAAGTTTAAATTTTATTAGCTGTTCTTGAGGCCTTGAGCAACTGACCTTGAGCAATTGACCATTTCCCTGAATTGGGCAGGTTCCAGTAATTGCTTAAAATGGTGGCTATGCTCAAAATGGAGTCAGTCACTTGATTTCTTACACCATCACCTGATTTCAAATGAACTTGGCGCATCAGAACTACACCACCTTGTCAACACTGCATCATGTACTTTAATCCATGGAGAAGAGCCTTAAGCTTTGATGTGACCTTTTTATTTTATTTTATTTTATTTTATTTTATTTTATTTTATTTTATTTTATTTTTTGGTCTTTTCAAGACAAGAGTTTCCCTGTAGCCCCAGATGGCCTGGAACTCGCTCTGTAGACCAGGCTGGCCTTGAACTCACAAAGATCTGCCTGCTTCTGCCTCCCAAGTGCTGGGAGCTTCCATGCAAAAGTATGGGATGCAAGTGACCTAAGCTTCAGGACCACTGAGTGCCTGCCTCTCCACTTACTTGTTGCTGTTAATAAATTTTTCACAGAGAGTCAGTCTACCACCAAGAACCAGCAGGTGCCCTCAAGATTTGGAATAAGGTAGAACAAGACAGAGGCACATAAACAAGTAGAACGTAAGTTCACTGTTTCTTAGAGTCACCCTCCAGGCACACCTCCTGGTGCTCAAAGGGTGAGGAGACACCCAACTCATACTGTCAGCAGATCTCAATTAATCTGGCAAATGCTATAAATCAAGGGCCAGTGTGAAATTGGACACTAAATGTATTGGATGTTATTATAAAAAGAGAAATTGGATAATTTCTACTCATTTCTATCTGAAAATGAAAAACTGTCAGAGTAATGAATCTCCTTGGAGCTAAAGCTATCGGTTATAAAGTGCTTTTCATCAATGAGATAAGCAGAGTCAAAACACACAATCAAAATTATGCACAATGATTTTTTTGAAAAAAATTAAATAAGTGCCTGCCATTTGGAGGGACAATCCCTCCCCCCTGCACCCACCAAGGAACTAAGGGACCGTATAAAAGCAGATCCACAAAGTCAAGAGCTCTTGATGCCCGGCACTTTGAGTAAAGAAAGGGATCTTTACAGTTGTTTCATCAACCGTCCGCCCTCTATAATATAAAGGGCCAACTGTCAAGGTCTATTCCTATGGCTGAGCCCAGATACCTTTGCTCAAGAAGGTTCATCAACCCAAAGACTATATTTAAATAAGTTCATTGTCAGAGTTAACTTCCTCATTGTTACGTTCAAATAAAGGAAAGCTTCCATCACGGGTGGGGCTCCAACATCGTACCAGAAGCTACGGGTGCTGCCAGACTCATCAGAGTGCCTTTGCCATCATTGGAATAAAATTCAGGCAAGATTAGCTGGGTTGTCATCACTCAAGGGAAAGAGCCCTTTAAATGCAAATTCCAGTGGGATTATTAAAATATCTTTGTAAATAGGGGGCCACATAGTTTCCCTTTTAGGCATGAATTAGGGGTGTGATTGTAGTGAGGAAGGTGTTGTCTTTGATATCACCTACTCTTTGTGGGACTAGTCCCATGTGGGCGGTTTGGGGGCTGGACAACCACCACATTCATCCCCAGAGCTGAGAGCATTCCCGCAGAGCTGGCATTCGGGATGGGACCACAGCCTCACAGGAAACAATCCATCCACCCATATAATAACTATGTGCCAAGGACTGTTGAAGCACTTGAAATAAATGAGCTAACAAAGAAAAGAAGAAAAGAGGGGGGTAGAGAGGGGAGAAGTGAGAGGAGAGGAGGGGAGGGAAGAGGAGAGAGAAAAGAGGAAGGAAGAACTGAGGAGAAAAAAAGCTTACCCTTGGGGAGTTCCATTGTGACAAGAGGAAATGGACCATAAGCAGACAGCATAATAAATAAACTGCATATTAGATAAGTGGAACACAAGAGATAACGTATAGTAAGAAGGTGCGAAGCCTAACGCAGTGTAGGACTAGATCTTCCAGGAACGCTCTTCCAGGGCTGCGAGCTGCACACATTTGGAAGAGGAAGGGAGGTGAGAAAAGAGAGGTCTTCAGACTCAGATGGTAGAGGCTGAAGTGTCAGGGCTGCTACTTGATATGAAACCGGGAAAATATGTGAATATGCAGCTCCACAAATGGGCTCTTATTTGTCTTCTGCATTAAGAAATCTGGAGAAGGCAGCTCTGAACTAATGTAAAAAATCAGTGACAGGAATATCAGCTCGGCCTCCTTCTGTCCTCCTTCCATTGATTTATCAAAGTCCTAAGAGGACTATTGAACACTATTCAGAGGGTGAGGAAGGAAAGAAGGGAAGGAGGGGAGGAGGGAAGAAGGGAGAGAGGAAGAAAGAGATGAGACAGGGAGGAGAGAGGAAAGAAGGGAGGGGAAAAGAGAAAAGTTTGCCAGATGAATCTGCATTTTTCTGACCAGAAAACCAAAGGTCCTAGAAGCTCCACCCAACAGAGTTCTGCTTATGCATCTGTGGCCCACCTGGCCACAGGACCACCTCTACCTAGAATGTGGTTCAGTGGAAGGGGCGAGGCTGGTGTGTCAGCCACCCACAGCTCTCAGAGAAGCCCGTGATCTCCCCACTGCAAGAGAAGACCATGCTTCCCCACAGACAGCATGGCTTCCCTCACCTCCTAGCCAGGACTCGGTGCCAGTGCAGACTGATTCATAAGGCACCCTTCTGCTTCCTCCTTACAAGGCCTCAGAGAAAAACTGTCTAAGCCCTGCCCTTTCTGTCTGTCTGTCTGTGAGTGTTTCTGACTCAGCAGGAGAGGCCAGGCCCCGTCCTGGCCACAGCATCCAGGTCCCATGGAGAAGAGTGTGTGAGAGAACCTAATTCAGAATTTCTTTTAGACTCTGGTACTCACTTCTTTGTCAAAAGAGTTTCATGTGTATAAGTTATGTATCCCCAAGACTCATGTGTTGCAGGAACACATGGCTAAGCGTCAGCTAACCCCACTGTGAGCCCGATGAGCTAGATTCTGATGGACACAGCCAGGCGCCTGCTGCCCCTCTCTCTTCACTGCCTCCCACTCTGTTCTCCAAATGACCGTCAATGCCTTCTCTTCTGGGTGTCACCCTCTTTCCATAGCTACCAAGCCCCTGGGGCTCAAACCCAAGTGTGGCACTGTTAAGGACCCCAGGGTCTCTCATTTCTGTGTCTAGCTCCACTGCTCATTGTCCGGAGACCTGGAAGACACCGCTTCCCCCTTGTAAAATAACCAACGACCTCTCATGTTCTCCTGCTCTTTGGCTGTTTGCAGTGAGCCAGACAGTTCTCAGTTGACAACAAGGTGATGTCCCATGGATGATGCAGAAGCATAGCTTCTCTCTGTTGAATTGAATGAGGTATTGGCATACAGGAGGCACTCAATAGATGTTGTAAAGATGAACTTTGCAAAGTATGTTTGCAGAGGATGCCTCCTCTTGCAGATAGGCCAGTGGGGCTCCACCTTCTGCTTGCCTTCCCTTCTCCTTCATTTCTTCCTCCTGTAACGACCTGTCAGACCCTCACCCAAACATCACTGGCTATATCAGTGACTCACTATTTTTTTTTAATTTTATTTATTTCTGTATGTGTATGAATGTATTGTCTGCATGCAGGTCTGTGCACCCATGTCGTGCAATGCCGCAGAGGTCAGAAGAGGGTGTCAGATTTCCCTGGAACTGGAGTTCTCCTGGAATTGAAGCCTCAGATGGTTCTTAGCTGCCATGTGGGTGCTGGGGATCGAACCTGGGTTCTCTGTAAGAGCGGTTGGTGCTCTTAACTGCTAGGCCATCTCTCCAGCCCTGTGACTCACTAATTTAAAGATACAAGCAAGTGCTTTAAATGTGCTGGGCATGGTGACACATGCCTTTAATTCTAGCACTTGGGAGGCAGAGGCAGGAGGATCTCTATGAGTTCAAGGCCAGCCTGGTCTATATAGCGAGTTCCAGGACACCTAGGGAGACCCTGTCTCAAAAAGACCTAATAATAATAATAATAACAACAACAACAACAATGACAACAAGCACCCCAGATGGTTTATCACGTTTTCAAGCCCTTTCTTCTACTCTTTCCTGGGAGGGCATCTGTCTTGAGCAGTTACAAGTAGCGGCTTCTAAGAATGGAGCAGGTAGTCATCTGAGAGATGTTAGGGGGAGGAGTTTCAGGAGACATGCTCGAGAGAAATGTGTATCCAAAGTGCCCCTAACTGGGCAAAGGATGGTGAATATGAGAACCCAGCACACATTTCACACAGGTAACTTCCTGCCCTTTCACGTCTGAATTCAGTTTTTTCTGCAAACCTGAGACCATCATTTTCTTTTACAGGGTGGGTCGCCCATTCCACTGCTTACCTCTAGTGCTGTTCTTGTTCAAAGACTTTCAAGTTGCTTCACATTCAGTTTTATTAAAAGTTTGACACAAGTAACAAGCAGTTTGCTTTATAATTATTAAAGACCATTTACTTCTCTCAAAAGATGCCCTAACACCATAAGAAGATCCTAAAATAACTTTACTATCTAATAATAACTCAATCAACTGCCTGTGTCATCTATCTATCTATCTATCTATCTATCTATCTATCTATCTATCTATCACCTATCATCTATCTTCCATCTGCCATCTTTCTGCTTATCTCAGTAGTTTTAATTTAATTACATGGGAAACATGGTGGTGCCATTTCTTATATTTAGCATGTGAGACCGAGGCAACTTCAGTGTTACCACAGGAGTAAGTTTTCCTGTCGTTGCTATGAACATGCTCTGGGCATTTAACCCATGCCTTGCTTTAGCTTGACATGCAGCAGTCCATCAGGCTGACTGACAATCAGGATCTAAGAAAGTTGCTTTCCAAGCTGCTTTTTCATTCATTTTTATGGATTTTTTAAATTTAAGATTGCATTTTTAAGTTTTTAATCATGCGTGTCTGTGCATGGATGTGTGCATGTGAATGCAGGTGTTCACAGAGACCAGAGGTGTCAAATCTCCCAGGAGCTGGAATTACAAGCAGTTGTGAGCTGCCAGATGTGGTTGCTGGGAAATGAACTCAGGTCCTCTGGAAGATGAGAACATGCTCTGAACTGCTGAGCCATCCCTCCAGCCCCTGTAGATTGCTTTTTGCAAATAAAATATGATTGGGCCTTTCTCTAGTACAGTAGTCACCACGATACTTGGCAGATAGCTGGCAGGCAACACTGCACCAGCAGAGGTTGGGGCCAGCTCCCTGTGTTGGAATCAGCTCTGACACTACATGTTCCATAGCCATGGCCCAATCATTGCTCAGCTTCTTGGAGCTCCTATTCCTGGGGGGATTATAATAGAGACTGCCACTACATAGTGGAAGCTATCTCAAATGGTTCTTGCTAGGGTTACATATGTTAATATTGGCCCATATACACGTTCTTCAAGTATACAGCAGTTAAACCAGCACCCAGAACATGGTAAATACCCATGTGGAGATAAAAGAACTAGCTCGTGGAGATAAAAGAACTAGCTCATGGATGAACAAGAGAAAATTAGAGAGAAAGGGGCTAGAACATTGAAAAAAAATCAGTCAACTTGGGGCTGGGTATTTTAAGAAAGGAAACTGAAAACATTTTCAAAAGATGCTTCAACAACTGGATCAGCTTGAAAATTTGCATTGACTTGATTGTAAGAGGCCAGAATGGTTCTACACTACTGAGTGAATATAAAAAGGTTGATTAAAATACTTCCTTAGTAGTTCATATCCTTGAAAATAAAGTCTTTGCTACAACCTGTGCCAGTAAGAGCTAGTAAACAGCTAATTACATTATAACATGGGTTTTTAAATTGTTAACTATAATAAAAGAAGCAACAACCCAACAATAATTTGCCAGTCCGTACATCTGTGAAGTTTAAATGGGAAAATTGCCTCTTGTCTCAGCAAGGATGTAATTGATTCTTGGGCACTTAACAATATAATACCAGTTGCTGCCTGTTCTTTCTTCCTTCAAAGAGCTGACACCATTATGTCACTGATATAAATGGAATCTTGAAGGTGCATCAAAAATTCTGCCTTTTGAGAGAAAGAAAAAAAAAGCACTATGTTTTTTTTGTTTGGAACAGGACATATTCAAGTGGAATACACCCTTGGAACAAAGTTAGAGTCCAGCCTCAGCTGTCTATAGGGTGGGGGCAGCCCACTTTGTCCTGTTAACAGTGGTCATTGAGAGTCATGGAAAATGTTTTAAAGTAACATTTTAAGAGATTGTCAAATGATGGTGCAAAGAGCTTTGTCAGAGGCCATCTGCTCTCACATCAACTGAACCTAACTGGAAAAGTACTCGGTGTTCTTCAGACTGAATCTGATTACTGAAAATGAACTATAAAAAGGAAACAACAGAGATGACTTGCAAAATATTAGCCTTACACACCCGTCCCCCAAACACATAAAGCTCTTATTATAGTGTTACAGTTTTGTACTGTTATATATAATCTATAAAATATATAAGGATGGTGAAGGAATAAACCCCAAGATTCAACATCAGAGGACAACTGGATTGCCTTTCCAACCAGAACATTGCTTTAGATACTCTTTACACTTTTTCATTTAAAATATATTTATTTATTATTTTTTATTTTATATGTTTGATTGGATTCCTGCATGTAGGTAAGTATGCCCATGTTGTACATGTCAAAAGAGTGTGTTGGATCCCTTGAAACAGGAGATACAGATAGTTTTTTTTTTTTTTGGTCTTTTCGAGACAGGGTCTCCCTGTAGCCCCAGCTGTCCTGGAACTCACTCTGCAGACCAGGCTGGCCTTGAACTCACAGAGATCTGCCTGTCTCGGCCTCTGAGTGCTGGGATTAAAGGCGTGCACCACCAAGCCCGGCTACAGATAGTTCTTAACTGCCATGGAGGTGCTGATGATCAAACCCAGGTCCTCTGCAAGAATGGCCAGTGCTCTTAACTACTGAGCCATATCTCCAGCCCCTAAACATATTTCTATTTATTATTTTTTTAATTTTATGTGTAAACTCCATTTTAATTGAATTAGCCACCCTTAGTGGAAGATAACCCTCTAATCCTTTGTAATAGGCCAGACATGCATATTTTAAAAGAGCTTAAGAGACACCCTTTCGAAGAGATAACCACCTCCTTTCTTCTTCCCAATGTTTGGGTTACCACATTATTTTGAGCTGTTATAATGATTCTGTATAGTCAAAATAAAATTTAAAGATAAAACTAAGCCTCATTGGGTCCCAAATATATACCAAAACTGAATTTCTATCTGAAGATTATAAACATATCTGTGTTATTTTACAACTTCTCCATCTATAGAATCTACAACCATCTGTCAGAGTAACAGGATGGTCCATATAGCAAATGTTTTAGCTGAATATATTCTTCTGAACTGGGAAAAAGGAGCATCCAGACGGTCTTCCCAGGCATATGCTGGGAGGGAAATGGAGTCAAGCTCCCAGGTAGTGAAGCTACCAGGCAGTCTTCAGTACTTTCTGTGGAACTCAAATATTAATGTTGCCACCTCATTTAAATCCGCCAAGACCCTGTGCTGGTGGCATTATTAGCTGTTTGACAGACTTACTGTCCTAAATAAGGCACAGATAGCCTGCCCTAAATTCGCATAGCGTGCAATGCCAAGCCTGTGGCTTTACCCACTTTACTATGCCCGCTGTGGGGAGCACCTGTGACTTTCTTGTGTTTGAAGTTCTTATTGTTGGAGCAGATAACTATTAATTATTCATGTAGTTTTTAATCAAAATTTTAAGGAATTGCAGGTGCAATCTGAAGTCTACCCCTGTCCAAGATCCCTGACACTTCCAGCTGCCACTCCGCCACCTTCAAATATGTTCATGAATAATTCTAACAAATCAGAATTCTGGAGCTGGAGAAAGGGTTCAGTGGATAAAAACCTGGACTGCTCTTGCACAGGACCCAAGTTCAGTTCCCAGCATCCTTATCAGGTAGGTCACAACTGCCTGGAAGTCCAGTTCTAGGGGCTCTGATACCTCCTTTTGGCCTCTGTAGTCAAAGGTACTCATGTGCACACACACACACACACACACACACACACACACACACATCCCTCCACAGACCCACAAAAACACACATAACTAAAAATAATGAATCTCACAAATAAATCAGAATTCTTTGTAACTACAATGCAACCATCAAACCATCCGGCCTCTTCCAGTTCACTCCCTAACACCCTTCAGATTTAAGACTGCAGTTCTAGTTCCTATGCTGTTGTTGCAACCCCTTGGTCACCTTAAATCTGGAATAGTTCTTCAACCTTTAACTTTTACAGATTTTGTATTTTTTTAAGATTACAGGCCAGAATCATATAAGTGTTTCCTCACTTAGGGTGTAGTTGATTTCGCCCCAGGATTAGATGCATGTTTGCATACTAGCAGGAACATTCTAGAAGTGATGCTAAGTTCCCGTGCGAACTCTCTGGTGCCCGTGATTCGGATACGTCCCATTACTGTGTCCTCCTGACCGCTTAGTTACGATGGTGCCAGCCAGGCTTCCCTGCTGTAACATCACTCTAACTCCCCATGATCTATTTAGTGGGCAGGTCCTTCCTAGTGGGAAGCCATGTAAATAGTCCAGTGTTAACAACTTGCAAGTCGCTCATTTATTTATGTCAGCATGAACTCAGTGGAATTATCCAGGGGATTAGAATGTGTTACTAGCATGATTTATTTGATGTTTGAACTGTCTGCAGTGTAGCCGTCAGGAACCTCTCGCCCTGTCCTCTCTGCCACTGACATTCCCCTCATCTTAAAGTACATTTTTGCTAATTGGAGCTATAATATTTTTGCATTTAGTACTTTCCTTACTGTGGCCCTAGAACTAACTGCTTCTCCGAGGATGTCTGGTTACTTTCCATGGAGAATTGTAGTTTGAAAACCAGACATGGGCTTGGGTGTGGTCATTTACTGCTTCAGGACTAGCTTTTCAGGTGGAAATAGGAAGTGTGTGTGTGTGTGTGTGTGTGTGTGTGTGTGTGTGTAAACAACTTGCATGTACATTCATATCTAGATCTATGTATAGACCACAGGATTCTTTCCAGTCTTTCCATTTCCATACTTGGTAGTCTGCTTTCTGCCAATGAGAAATGCACAGTCTGTATTCCTAACCAAGATGCTCCAGAGAAAGGAGGAAAGCTGGATTATGCTTCAAGAAAATGGGCTCCCTGTGGCTCTCCTTTTCTGTAGCTCTACATTGCTAAACAAAACAGAAAGTTCCCTGGCTGGGCATGGTAGTGTGCCCCTTTAATCCCAGCACTTGGGAGGCAGAGGCAAGCAGTTCTCTGTGAGATCAATGCCACCCTTTGTCTATATTTCGAGTCCCTAGTCTCTGGGGACCCTTTCTTTAAAAAAAAATCAACTTCCCTGAGTTTGGCATTTCTTATCTGTAAAATGGTTATGGCCATAACACCCGTTTCAGGAGGCCACACAGGACAGCAGGCAGAACACAGAGTCGGGACCAGCTGCTGGATTATCCATTGGCTATTTGACCTTGAACAAGTGACTCAACATCTCTGAGCCTTTCCTTTTTGTCTTCAAAACTGTGGCTAGCTGCCAGAGTGGTATAATATTATACATATCCAAAACTACTTCTGATAGTACAGTCACGTAGGCATTCCCCTGCTCTTCTTACCTCAGTGTGAAGTAAGAACAGTACAACTATCAACCCACTGAGGCAGAGTAATACAAAGTCCCACAAAGGCTAAATGCTCACATAACTTTTTAAGTGCAGTTCAACAACAACCTTCTGAAGATAGAAGTTGAACATCCTAAGTTGTATTTTAAAGGCCTCTTCACCTTTCTGGACATTCTCAAGGTGCAACAGAAGTGAGAGGTATAAGACTAGTAATAACAGGGCTGTTTAAGGACACTCTGTTGTGAAGTTCCCATTGCCATGTTTTACTGTGCAATTATAAATAAGGATGGCTTTGACTGACTGGATGCCTATTATATCAGAAACTGTAAAACCTTCTTGCTAATCCTCCCTAGATGCCTCCAAGAAAGGTAGCACTCTGCCCATGTCACAAATCAGAAACCTAAAGCTTGGAAAGTTTAAATAAATAGCTTTCTCAAACCCATGTGGCCAATCTATATGTCTGGGTGCAGATTGGATCCAGTGGGTGGAGTGCCTGGCTCCTTTCTGTTTGATCCAGGCCCCTGTCCTGAGAAGCACACTCAGGATATGACCCAGCCAGTTCATCTGAAGAACTGTGGACATGTTCATTTGGACAAGGAGACAAACTAAAATTGCTGACAAGTGACCTCTGGACAGCCCCTCTAGTACCCAGGCTATTCACGAGCATGATAACTAGAGTCCCTGGTGTCTTGTCACCACAGGCCACAGTACTTCTCCACTCCAGTTGGGTAAGCTGCCGTCTGCCCAGGAACTAAGAAAACTCCACAGTGGCTGAAGTCAAGTCAACAGCATCCAGCCAACCCTTTCCTGTACGTAGCTTGATCTTTGTGGAGACTCGTCGAGTCCAGTGCACATGGTGGGGCACACCCACATCCTTATGTACACCTTGCCTGTTGGTGGTTTAGATCCCCAGCTATGTGGCAAGTTCTTGGAAGGCAAGGAGAATGTCGAGTCATCTTTGTCTTTCCTATGCAATACTATGATAGGAAATCCATAGTAACTTGCCAGGATGCATGATACTGGTAATCCATCCTTAGGGATATAGAGAAAGAAGAAAGACGTGAAAAGGAATGGAGAAGGCATGGGGTAAGTGAGACATACTATAAGTTTTCTCAGAAACTACTTTAGAGTAACAGGAAAATTTTAGGTGCATTCAAGGAGCATCTAGCCACCAAGCATAGACTCTCAAGAAAGGCTGCCTAGAGAAACCGTGTGGTTCTGTAGGGACGTGAATGAGTTATTTAAGGTGTCTATGCCCTTATCTGTAAAATGATGCTGTTGTGAGAAATTAATACATTCATAAGTGTTAAGTACCTAGTTAGTGCTTGGCACATAGTAGGTGCTTTGTGAGTATAGTGTCAGCCAAAGAGGAAGCCCTCAACAGGGTAATGAAAAGAAAACACACCCAAAGCCACATAAATGACGAAAATGTGTTCTTTGTCCAAAGCATTCCACAAATTAAATTACCATAAACTGGCGATTTACACATGTAGTCCCAAGGGAAAGGACAGGAAATGAAAATAGAGCTGCCTCAAGGTGAGAACTCAGATAGCCTCCATCTGTCCTTAGCACAGTGTGTTGTGAGAAAATCAGCCCAATCACTGGGTGTGAAAGCAGACTGCCGTGCTCTGCACGCATCTGGCAAGCAAGGCCGATTGGGACCCACTCCAGGCCTTACCCCCGCACCCGGGGCCACAGGGGGCTGCAAGAAGCTCACACTATCAAACCTGATCTCACTTTATATTCCAGGTCTCGAGATTCAAATTGGCTCAGTTCTGCACAGCAGGCTTGCTACCAAGCTCCGTTTCCCCTTCGAGACATCTAATTCATTCCTTCTCCACCCCTCACAAACCTTGAGGCCCTTCCCTCCCCTCCCCATTAGTCAAAGAAGTTTCACACTGCTTTGAGAAAACAGAAGACCTGAGCATGAACCCTCACTAAACCTGTCACCCCAGTTTCACTTGCTCTGGACTCCTCCTGCCAACACAGTCAAGAAGCAATTTCCTTTGTAAATAAGTGTCCCCATCTGTCCTGCCCTTCCCTCTGTTCTAAGAACTGCCACAAGTCCCCTGCTGATAAACTTGAAGAGAAGCTCCAAAAATAAATGGCCAAATCTGTTTACCATGCACGAAGACTTTTTAAAATGTAGTTTCTTGATTCCCCACAGCATTGTCCCTACTACAGAAGAGGAAACAGAAAGCATCAGCCTTGGGCCACAATGCTAGGAGGGGTTTGAACCCAGACCCTGCTCCAGAGACCAAGTTCCTAGCCTCCCGAAACCTCACCATGGAGACTGGAGAGCAGATACACAAAGAAAGATCCTGAAACATGCTTTGATGTGAGCCTCTGGTGCTCAAGAGACACGCCCTTGTGGGTATACTTCCTTCTTAAAGGGGCCAAGTAGGAAGGTAGAACCCCAGAGTCCACTGGATGAAGCTCATTAAGCTCATAATTGAGACCCTCAGAGCCCTGCATCTTCCGTCCCCTTGCCCCAGCCTCTGTGACATTGGATCAAACAAGATGTGGTCTCTCCAGAACTGGAGGTCCTCTGGGCCTTGCAAGCTGATCTTTCATAAGTATAAGACCACACGGGTAGAGGATTTGAGAGGTAGCAGTCAAATGGGATAACCATAACAAAATGCTATAGCCAAATACAGCTATTTATTACTTACACCTCTCAGTTCTGGAGAGTGAGAAGACCAAGATCCTGCTCCTGACGGGCTGCAGTGGGACAGACAGCTGCCTTCTCTCTGTACCTTCATGTGACCTTCCCATCAGTCTGTGTGTACAGACAGGCAGGAAGAGCCCTTTCTTTCCCTCCTCCTTATAAAGACATCAGTCCTGTTAGACTAGGACCCTACAGCTTGGATTCAGCATATGATTTCCAGTGTAGTCACATTGGTAGTTAGGGCTCCAACATGGCAGACACAATTCAGTCCATGGTGCTCAGTACTTCAGTCTTTTGCTCTTGATAGAGGGCCAACCAGCTGAGGAAGAGTTTCCTATCCTAGTAGAAGACCCATTCTCTGGAAGGCACCCACCCCTGAGCTGCAGACTCCCACCCTCCCACTGCTATTCTCTGGAAGGCACCCACCCCTGAGCTGCAGACTCCCACCCTCCCACTGCTATTCTCTGGAAGGCACCCACCCCTGAGCTGCAGACTCCCACCCTCTCACTCCTATTCTCTGGAAGGCACCTACCCCTGAGATGCAGACTCCCACCCTCACTTCTGCACAGCTTCTGTCCCTCAGCTCTCCTTTCTCTCCTGCAGCACCGTTAGTCCCCTTTCTGCTGGTCAGCTAATGTCAGCATCCCAACACGTATATGTCACTCATTAAACAGTCATCTCCTCTTTATCCCGTTCCCACCCTTCTCCAGCAAGGCTCAGTGGATAGGCTTAAGCAAACTGGCTCTTTTCTATTTAACTTCTATGAGGAAGTCATGATCAGCAGCCTGTGGTCTGTTCTGATATGTACATATGTACATAGGTATGCACATACATACATACATAACCATACGTACATATACATAAATAACCATATGTACATATGTACATAGGTATGCACACATATACATATATAACTATAACTATAACTATATATATATATATGTATATAGTATATATATATAGTGCAGATAAACACCCATATATACAATATCTACAAATAGGGGCTAGAGATGGCTTGGCAGTTAAGAGCACTGGCTGTTCTTGCAGAGGACATGGGTTGAGTCCCAGCACCCACATGGAGGCTAAAAACCACCCATAACTCCAGTTCCGGGGGAATCCAACACCCTCATCTGACCTCCACAAGCATTGCATGACATGGGTACACTTATACACATGCAGGCAATACAGTTGTACATCTAAAATATAAATTATAAATAATTTATTTAAAAAACGTACAACATATACATAGATTTAAAGGCATACTGCCTACATACAGTTTTGAGGGGGATTTTGAAAATAAAAGGAGAAATTGGAATGCAAGTTAGAAAATAAATTATGTGAAAGCTGAAATAAAAGGAGCTCGGGCTGAACCCTGCCTCTGCACTGAATATCAACCGTTCCACTTTCAGCACACTTTTCAAGCCCCTGTTCCATGTCTGGCCCTGGGCAAAGCACTGGCCCTTGCTTTTAAATGGTCCATTTAAAGTGACAGGGTGCTTAATGGAATTTTTAAAGGGAGACTTTCACCAAGAAGAGTAGTAGGATTTTTTTCACCCAAGAATGGCTGGCTTGAAGCATGCTAAGGTACCTTGAGGATAAGCATGCGCACACGTGTGTGGGCACACACACACACACACACACACACAGAGTTAACAATATCTGTATTTTAGTTCTTTTAGTATGATTTTTTAAACAAAAATAGAAAAATGGCTCCGTGAGCCCAGCAGCTTCAAGGAGCCTTCAAACAGAAAAATTATAAAGACTATGTCATGTGCAGGTACTGACAGAAGCATTTTCTTCATGCATTCTCAGGTCATGCAGAGATCTGGTAACAGGTAAGATTTAAGGTCCCTCTTTCTCCCCAAGGCCTAGTTCCTGCTGCACTCCCAGCCAGTGTCACCTGCACCTAGCTCCTGTCTGTATAGGAGGGTTCTAATATTCAGGGCAACTCCCAGTCTTTCTCGACGTCATGGTTCGAATGTGAAGGACCCTTACCAGCTCCTGTGTCTGAACACTTGGTCCCAAGCTTGCTTTTTTCTGAGGAGATTTGGAACCTTTGGGGCAGGAGGTGTTTATAGCTGGTTGAAGTGCCACTAGAAGGAAGTACAGCCTGGCTCTGTTTCTACTCCTGTGCTCTTCTGCTCCTGACTTACCCAGAAGTAAACAGGCATACACCATACTCTGACCACCACACCAAGCCCCTCAGCTGACACACCTTCTCTACCATGGAGGACTCTGTCATGAGCTAAAAATAATCATGATCTAAAAGTAACCTCTCCTCCGGAAAGTTTCTGTCAGATATTTGGTCACGATTCCAAAAATGTAACAAATCAAGGTATCTTCTTGCTCTCCGTCATTGGAGAAGGAGCCTCCACGTGCAATTCAGCCCCTGTGACCAACCCCAAACCCAACTGCTCTCTTAACAGTAACAGCATGGGGCAGGAGAAAGCCATAGGAAGCTCTGCCTGTGCTGAAAGCCTATAAATTCCTGCATAGTGAGGACATTAGTCTCTCTGATGAAAGTCCAGCCAGAGCACCACAGCCCTGCCTCCCATCTATAGTTAAGAAAAGCTCAGGCTTGGTCCAGGGATCTACAGTTGCTTTCCAGTAGCAGTTGAATATTACGAAGAGTGGGCATTAATTTCATGTAACAATGCGGAAAGAGACAAAATGATACAGACATGACATATTTTGTTAAGTGCCACCACTGAAGAGCAAACAGGAGCTGTGGAAGATGCAGATGGAAATGGAAAAGATTCCAGTTGAGATTTCCATCTGTAAAAGACAGTATCTGAATTGGAGAATGACAAGAAGAGGTAGACTCGAAGGGAATGTGTGCATATAGTCACAGGGCCGGGAGGCATGGCACAGCTTGGGGAAGAGGAAAGAGTCTTGGACAATGGAAAGCTTGGAGAATAGAGCAAGTTCCTGTGAATCCAGCCTGTAGGGAGCTCATTGTAAAGACTTAAGGTGTGGGTATTACAGCTTGGGAAATGGGAGCCACTGACTGAGGTGCTGGGGCTGTCACACCAACGCTGCAAGAAGGTAAGCAGAACGCCATGGTCGCTGCCAAAGAGAGAACATGCCCTTGTCCCTGGCCCTTTCCATTCCATCACTTCAGCCAACAAAAGTGGGGGATCAGAGGCAGATTCCAAAGGGCTTGTGAGAGATGGAAAAGGTTGGGGACTTCCGGCTCCACGCTACCTCACAACATCCACCCGCCAACAGCAGAGGAAGGCTCCCTTTCCTCCAAGTAGAAGTCTCCATCTCCACTGCTCTGAAAGAACATAACCATCGGCACCCTCACAAAGGGGTTCTGTGTCTCCAGACTTAAGAGTCTAGAATTTGAAGGGCCCACTAAGTCATAGCAACTCTTGACCGGTTTGGACCCAAATGAGGCTTTTGTAATCAACCATGTCAGGCCCAGTCTACTGTCAAGGAAGGGCCCCGTCAGCCCCATTAGCAGAACACACTGGACGTGGCATATGCACATACTGCCTGCCTCTGCTCTGCCAGAGACACCCCAATTGTTTGACCTGGCAGTTATTAAGGAAGCACACAGAAATGAACAGGAAGTGGAAAACCAATAAAAATGACAACAGAGTTAAAGAGACTGTGTAACCAGAGAGAGAAATGCCAGGCTGAGCACCAAGTGCTGGCAACTTCCTTTATAGCTGAACTAATGGAAAGAGAAAGAAGACCTTAATAAAAGTAACTAAAGCAAAGATATAATTAGAGCACAGAAAAGGCTTACTGGAACAAAGAATGAGATTTTTGAATTTTAAAAAATTCAATAGATGATTTTTTTTTCAAAAAATGGGTATTCACTGCTGAGAACAGAATTCACTTTCTTAGAGAACAAGAAAAAGAAATATTGGAAGACAGAGAAATCACCCTCACAGTGGAAACAACATGGAAAAGAAAAAAAAAAAATAGAGGATAAACCCAAAGTATCAATCACATTAACAAAAGGAGTGTCAGAAGATGGGGAGTTATAATAGCACATTGACAGTGAAAATCAGGTAGTGAAACAAAATCCTGAAAACATTCCATAGGCTGAAGAAATACTCAACCTGTCACATGAATCTTACAAAGAACGAATTAAGAAAAACAATAATAACTTTTTAGACATACTTTGGTGAAGTCTTTCTGTTTAAAAGATAGGAGTGTGTTAGTTTTCTGTAACAGTGACAATACCTGATATATAACAACTTATAAAGTGAACAGGTTTGTTTGGCTCACAGTTTTAGGAGTCGCAGTCTATGATAGCTGGCTCCATTGTGTTAAGCCTGCAGCCTTGCACCAGTGTGGGAACATGTGGCAAAGTCACTGTCCTCATGGCCAGGGAGGGAAACTGAAAAAAAAAAGAACTGTGGCTCGAACGGCCCCTTCAGAGACACCTTCAAGGGGCCCACAGTCCACCCATTGGGCTGGACCTCTTAAAGTTTTCATCCCAATACCATTTCTCTGAGGACCAACACATGGGCTTTTTGGGGAGAGGGGACACTAAACACCCACTTATAGTAGAAAGAACAGCTTAATTACTTATCCTCTGAAATACTGAACTCTAGAGAATACTGAAATAACACCTATAGAAAAAAGGACTTTTTGGGCTGGAGGGATAGCGCAGCCATTAAAGGCTAAGGCTAGCAACCAAAAAAAAAAAAAAAAAGGATTTTTAATAAAAGCAGTGTAATTCTAAAATCCTATATCCAGCCCGAATATCATTTATACAAGGGGGAAAATGAAGTAATACGATGGGAGCCTACTTTACTTATAATCCAGAGATATTATAAATCACCAGCAACAAATAATTACCAAAGATTTTAATTGCTTAGAAGCTAAAAAGCATTCTTTTAAATTGTCTTTTTAAGACAGGCAAATCATAAGTAAAATTTAAACAGAAAAAAGTCTAGGCAGAAAAAAAAACATTGTGAGCAATATTTCATGATATTGAAAGGGAAATGAATAGTCTTAGATGCTTTATATATTGGAAATTTCAATGAAAGTAAAGAAAGACACAAAGAAGTAAAAGATGAGTATGAAAGTGAAGAGGGCAAAGCAGAGAATCCTGGTGGAATCTCCAGGACCCAGGATGGAATCATCCTGCCTCAAAGCAGTGACCCCTGCACACATGTGCCACGCGTCAGAGAGAAGAGCTGCAGCCAGTGGTTCTGGAAGTGGAGGGACAGAGAGGAGCCACAGGAGAAAGAGTTTGAGCTTGGGGAATTGGGAGGAGGGTCACACTGTTAGCAAGACAGAACACAGAGGAGAGAATGTGTGAGAGAGAAGCTGTGTGCGCATGTAACAAAAGTACCTGCAATTAGCAACTTATCAGGAACTGAGGGTCATTCTGGTTCACAGTCTGTGATCAGTTAGCCCTGTTGCTTTGGGGACTTTGGTGAAGTGGGATTTCATAGAGCAGAGCAATGCAGGAGGAGGAGGAAAAGAGAGAAGAGGAGGAGGAAAAAGGAGGAGGAAAAAGGAGGAGGAGGAGGAGGAGGAGGAGGAGGAGGAGGAGGAGGTTGATCACGTCGTAGCAGCTGGGAAGTAAAGGGGAAGACAAAAAGGTGGCCCTATCTTCTCTGTGAGGACCTACACCCAGTGACCCAAATTCCTCGACTAGGTCCCACCTTTATTTATTTATTTATTTATTTATTTATTTATTTATTTATATTTATGTGTTCATTCATTTACTGTGTATATGCTGTATTCATTTGGGTGTGTGTTTGTACATGCATATGCAAGTGTATGACCAGATATGTGTCCATGCATGTAAAGGCCAGAGGTCAACATTGGTCCTCAATTGCTCTCTACCTTATCTTTTTTGAAACAGAGTATCTCATTGAACCTGAAACTCATTAATTCAGCTGCCCTGGCTGTCCAATGAGCTCCAGGGATCTACCTGTCTTCATAACCCTGGTGCTATAGTGCAGACATGTACCCTGGCTTTCTATGTGTTAGGAATTCACTCTCAGGCCTTCCTGTTCACATGGCAGACATTGTACAGCTCTCACCTCTTTCTACCACTTCCAGACCTTTAACAGGTGGGCTCTGGGAGCCAGTCCAGATCCAAACTCCACAGAAGACAAGGTTGATTTTTAATATCGTGAGGGCTGACGCAGCCAGCCGTGAGGCTCAGCATGGAGCATGCTCTCCCTGTAAATCTGGATGTGCCCTGTTCACCCCAGGGTCCTTGCTGCTAGCCCAGGGCAGTAGCAACTATCTCAGGATGACAATAAAAAACCTACAGGTTTAATACAGGCTGCTCCCAGAAGAGCCCGATGCAGGCTCTGGAGTGAAGAAGACCCATCCTCCCCAGCCCTCTCTTATGCCCTCAGAGGGACTGTCATATTCAGAGACGAGACTGGAGTGAGGGGATGAGAGACAAGCAAGGTCAGCATTCCCTCTTCATTATTCAGCTAGAACGCCCTACTTAGGAAACAAGTGAGCTTCTCAAGAGATTTGTCCCTGAAGTATTTAAACACAACCTCAGTTGAAGCTCAATGACTATTAACTACAACTCAAGCACGCTAGTTCAATTTATGTTTTCTTTGTCCTTGCTCTGTCTCCTCCTGCACCCCGCAGCCCAGAATTCCAGCAACACGGCTCTGAGAAGCTCAGATCTTAAAAATCAGAAGAGCTGCTGGTCGAAACCCAGAATAGTATAACTCTTTTAAACAAATCCAGGAACATATGTTCGGGCCTTTGTCCAAGTCATGTTCCCCTCTAGCTTCTAGGAAAAGCAGCAGGTCAATAATATTCACTCAAAACAACAAGAGAGGCAGGCAGAGCACAGGCTGGGAAGACCCCTTCTAACTTGGGCCTCCATTTGCATCCTTGTGGTTTTCTCTTTTCTGTAGAGGATAGCTCCAGGCAGAATGGAGTTGCTGAACCCTCTCCCACTTAACCTGTGATGGGATATCATGATGGAAATGATGGGATATCATGATGGAAATGAGAGCTTCGACTGCTCACACCAAAGCCTTTATGGTGTACTGTTCAAGGCCGTCAAACAAAGGCCTGAGATACCCAGATAATTGTTCCCAGCCCCCACAGTGCTTCCCCCATGGAGGCATCAGTTTGTTCCTGTCCTGCGTCCTACATCTAAGACCACAGTGCATTCCTCCAGCCATAGAAGGTCAGATGACTATCTTTATGGCCACCACTATCCAGTCAAAAGAAATGCAAGGCCATCGGCCTTTTGCAGTTGAAATCTGTAGCCTCACTTTGAGTTAATACCCTTGGTGGTAACTGAATATGGGCTCTCTAGCCTGACCTCTCATCCAAAGGAGCTCAAGGAAAATAAAGGCCTAGGCATCTAAAGCAGTCCTGAGAATCAATGGCAAAATCATTAAAGAAAACTGGTGTTCCCGAGCCCAGAATTAACAAGCCTTCTTTGCAGAAAATTGTCAAAATGCATCCAGGCAAGTGTTCTTTTCTTTCTCATTTTCTTTTTTATGCAGATCTTTTATAAAGTCAACCCCTATTTCTCCTGGTTGCTGAGTCTCATTAACAAGCCAAATAAAATGACAGCAAAATGGCCCCAGTCTCCATCTTTTTTTTTTTAAGCTGTACTTATCTCTGTAGCAGTAATAAAAGTAGGTACTTTGAACACTTAGGTGAGGTTTTCTATCCTGTCTATGTGCTAATAGCATTCATCTCTTGTGGTGCTGGTGTCTTGTTTCTTGACATTAGCTGAAATAAATTTTTAATAATGTTCCAGAGAAAAGGGCCTGGGGACCAGACCTTTGGATTCACAGGCACGGGACATTAGATCTGGAGAATGTCACATGGCTTGGAAAAGGTCCACTGTCTCAAAGATCTGCTCAAAACAATAGCAAGTGAGGTCGGTCCTTAAAGAATTGCCCGCCACTCTATAACTGTCTTTTGCGTTTAAGAAAAGTTCTCCACAAGGTACACACACACACACACACACACACACACACACACACGTGTACACAATGTACTTTGATCGCACACCCCCATCTTCCTCTCTCATCCTCCTTACACTCCCTCTGCACCCTTTCTTCTTCCCACCAAGTTCCTCTCCCACTTCCTTTTTTCCTTTTTGTGGCCCACTGCATGCAAGTAGGGTTGCTGGCATGAGAGGGAAGGGGAGGGACTTACTTGAGTTTTTACTTCACAGTGGCTTTACCACTGAGCCATATGACTCCCCTTCTCCAGCAACCAGTCACCACCTATAACTCCTCAAAGAGAGATAAGGCCTCCTGAGCCCTCCCCAATCCATGGTGAACCCTGGCAGGCCAAGTCTTGTGCAGGGGACCAGAGCTGCTGCGGGCTCATGGGTGCAATGGCCGTGTTCCATTCAAAAGACAGCATTTCACAGGGCTCCTCTCTGGATCTTACATCCATTCCATACTCTTCCGTGATGTTCCCTGAGCCTTAGAGGGGCTGAGGCAGCTGTCACACTCAAAGCTGAGCAAGGCCTTATTCTCGGCACTTTGGTCAGTTATGAGTCTGCATTAACCGTCGCCCACTGCAAACAGAACCTTCTTGAAGCAAGGCTGAAGCCATGCTAATTTATGGATATAAACATAAATACTTAGAAGAGAGTTTGACATCATGTTCATTTATCAAAACAGACTATGATCTCCCTTGAGACGAGTGGGGAGGGAGAGAGAGAGAGAGAGAGAGAGAGAGAGAGAGAGAATTAAACAAAACTAAGGATGTATGAAAAGGCCATTTGGGAACCTACTATCTTGTAAGGTAATTTAAAAATATAATTTTAAAAGAGTTTGAAGGGAGGTACCCTGTATGTATGGGTAATGCATAATGCTTCGGGGGCTTTTAACTAGATTTACAGTATCAGGTATAAAGTCCCTCCTGTGGAATTGGCCTAAAAACCAATCAGGAAGTAGTTAGTTGCCCCCATAATAGCCATGGCACTATTTCTCCATGGCGACTCCTTGCATGTCAGGTTTGTGGTATAGCCTGCAGGGTTTAGAGCTGGGTGAGATTGTTGATGCCTTTTCTCCTCCAGCAGCCCGAATAGCACCTTCTATACTATGAAAGCTAGACAGGAGCTGGTGAACTTGCAGCATGGTTTCAGCTTGAATTCTCTATGTCCTGCAACCAAACTGTGTGACCACTTCAGCATCATCTGGTGTTATCATCTACTTCTGCTGGAAAACTAAGAGCAAGAGCAATAACCTGTAATGCTTCGGGAGTCTCTGGGGCCTCCCTTACCCAGAACTTGTAAGGAGGGATCCCACATCTGGGACTGGGACTTTTGCTTAATAACCGATGGCTTCTGAGAGAAAAATCCACACATGCAGGGTACTTCCCTTCAAATTCTTCTTAAATTCTATATATATATGTGTATATATATATATTTTTTTAATTTTTTAAAATTTATTTTTGTATGTGTATGAATGCACTGTCTGCATGCAGGTCAGTGCAACCATGTTGTGCAATGCCGCAGAGGTCAGAAGAGGACATCGGATTCCCCTGGAACTGGAGTTAAAGATGGTTTTCAGCCACCATGTGGGTGCTGGGGATCGAACCTGGGTCCTCTGCAAGAGCAATCGGCTAGGCTATCTCTCCAGCCCCTTAAATTATATTTTTAATTAGCTTACAAGATGGTAGGTTTCCATATGGCTCTTTCATAAATCTTTAGTTTGTTTAATCCTACACATGCACACACACACACGCATGCACGCGTGCATACACACACACATACATGCACGTATGCATACACACACACACACGCACACACGTGTACACACACACACACACACACACACACACACACACACTTCTCCTTCAGCCCGGCACTCATTATCCTCATTTAAACCCAGTATTCCCTCCTCTACTTTCACATCACATACATTCTACTACCCCCTTAAGATCTTTTCTCCCCCACCCCTAATGGCCGCTTTTAGCATCCTGACACTTTACATGTCAGGATGTCACACTGCTGGTACAGTCATCAATGTCATTCCAGGACAGGCCTTATTGACATCATTAGCTGTGTGTCATCCTGTTCATTACTGCACAACCTCACTCTGTCCTGATACAGAACATGGGGCCTTTGACTTTAGTTTCCTGACACCCCAAATGTGATCCAAAGAGCAAAAGCATCCTCATGATCTAAAATACAGAGTCCCCAGCACCGCTGACAAGTATTATTGATGTTGCCCACCTTCTACACACAATTCATATGCTGGAGCTTTAATCAGCAATGTGTCTGTGGAGACAGAACCTGTGAGCAGGGGCGGAGGGTAAAGGAGAAAGAATAAGGGGAGGGCGCCTGTCTTGTAGAATTTGTGTCCTTATAAGAGACATAAAAGGACTCTCTATTTCTGCAAATAAGCACAAAGAGAAAGGCAACTGAGACACAAAGATAAGGCAGACAAGGGGTGAGGCCTCGGTAGACCCCAGTTGGGCACCATCCTGACCCTGGACTTCCTAGTTCCTAGAACTCTAGGACATAGCTTGCTATTATGTAAGTACCTGATGACCTATGGTATTTTGTATGGCAGCCCAAACTGACTAATATGCCTGCTTCTTCCAACAACATCCTCAGGTGATGAATGTGTGTATTAAAGTCCAAGATGTACCCTGCTCCAGGTGGCCTTGATCATAATATTATTAGTAAGCTTCTACCCTGTTCTGTCATTTTCCAATGGAAGGAACTTGAACCATGATCTAAAATGTGACTTTACAATGAGTCTTGGGTTTGGGGGCCTTAGTTTCTGATTATAAAGATAATTTTCAGCCTCCTCAACATGCCATTCTCTCAGACAAAAGGAACTCATGGACTCTGGTTAAGAGTAAAGAGGTGCCCTTGAGAAACCCTGCACACCAGGAAGGCTGGAAAGTTTCAGTGACTTTGCAGGAAAGGCCTGCAGGGGGTCGCCAGCGATCATATGGTACAAACATGAACTAAATACACGGTTCTTTGAATTCCACTGCACGCTACCTTCCCTACAGGCACACATTTGATCTCTGGTGTCTGATCTTCTACCTACCCAAGAGTCCATCGCATTCACAGGACTATGTTGTTTAGAGCAACACTTATGAAATCCTTTCAGAAAACCTTGATATTCTTCCATTAATAGAAGGTGTTGACTGCACTCTGCATGTTTGTGTCACCTTCCAAATTCCAACTGAAATCTTAATTCCAATGCAACAGTATGAAATGGTGGAGTTTTTAAAAAGTGATTAAGCTGTGAGGGTGTCAAGTCCATGAATGGATTAGTCACTTAGCAAAGAGCTTCAGGGAGTAAATTCACCCTTCTGCCCTTCCATCACGTGAAGCCACAATATCTGTCCCCTCTGGAGGACGCAGCAGTAAGGTTCCTTCTAGGATTAGAGAGCAACCCTCACCAGACAGCTTGTTGCCAGCTTGGTCCTGGGTTCCAAGTCTCCAGATGTGTGAGAAATAAATCCTTGTTGTCAATAAATTACCTAGGCTGTGTAGTTTTGTTACAGAAGCCCAAACTATGACAGTGATCCATCAAAGACTTACCCCTTCCTTCCTTTCTCTTTGGTATCAAGAACACTTGGTGAGAAGTGACCAGAATATGATTAATACACAATATTTCTTACTCAAGAAGGTCATTACAAATACAATGGACATCAGAAAGGAAACTGGTAGATAAGAGATACTTGATTACTATGGGCTGGACAAGAAATACTTGATTACCAGAAAAGTGTGGATTCTAGAATGGAAGAGAAGGGCTCTACTCTCACTACAAAGATCCTCTACCACATGTAGTGTGAATGTAACAGGTCAGGGGTCAGCAAACTAGAGCTTCAAGCCAAATCTCACCCACCACCTCTTTTTGTATGGTATATCAACTAACATCCAAAACTTTTATATCCAAAAGTAATAGAAAACTGTAACAATGTAACGAACAATATATTCTGGCTGGAGACATGTCTTAATGGATAAGATCCCTGGCTCCACAAGCATGAGGACTTGAGTTTGAACCCTCAGCACCTAAGCAAAAGTCCAACCATGGCTGCAGTATATAACTCCAGTGCACTGTGGTTGGAGACAAGGGGATTTCTGGAGCCTGGTGGCAGCCAGGGTAGCTCCATGTTTAATAAGAGAGGATATCCCAAAACAAAACACAGAAAGTGACAAATAGGACTGGGGTCCTCCGCTTCCCTTGGAAAGTGTGTGCACAGGTGTGTGCACCCACACATGTGTACATACATGGTACTGACACCACAGGCACAAACACATACAAACACACAAACATGAAGAAGCAGACATAAAAAGAAACCCCAGAATACGATTTCTTTACCTGTGTAAAATTTTAGGACAAAGTTTGGGGAATTTTAGGAATTCAAGTTCAGAAAGCATTATCAGACTATATCTCTGTTCGTTAATTTTTTTTAAATTTTGGGCTGGACATATGCTTCAGTGGTTGAGGGCACCCACGTCAGTTGGTCACAACCACCTCTTGGTCATATAACTCCAGCTCCAGGGGATCTGATGCCTTGTTCTGGCCTTCGTGGGCACTTGCACACACACACACACACACACACACACACACACAAATAAATAAATAAAAATAAAAATAAATCTTGATGATAAAACCCGCAGCACAGGATGGCTGAGATGCCGCAGCAGAACGCATCCTCTGCCCAGTGTCCTGTGGGAAACAGAGTGGGCAGGAATGCAGGGAAGGCAAGAGAAGCTCAGTCATTTCTACATGGCTGTCGGATGGTGGGTGGTAACCTTTGGTGAGCGTGTTGATGTTTGTAGTGTGGGTTTTATTTTAAACTGCAGTTGGGTCATTTCATCTTAGAATTCCTTGGGCTAGATATTCTTTTTGTGTGTGCCAAACAGCATATTACTTTTACATATTATCTAATTCTTCTCCAAGAAAACTGTAGAGAAGCCTTATACCCACTGGACAGTTTTGCTATATTTTTCCCTGACTGTTATAAAGTGTGGCTTACTGCAACCCAGAAGGTGTACCTTGAGTGAGTTTACCATTTCTTGCCCTCATTAATAAAGCCCAAGGTAACACACAGCCCCTAAGGTAACCATTCCTTCTTTGTCATCGATGCTCTTCATTTTTGCTCAGTGCCAAGAGCAAAATGTATTCCTCTGTGGTTTTCAGTTTTCTCTAGGTAATGAAATTGTCAACAGAGAAAAACCAAGAATTAATCAGGTATCTTGTGTCTTTAAAAAATAAGCCTAAATTTCCAACAAATATCCAGAGCACTGAAAACCCCCAAAGAGGAGCTCTTGTCTTGCTGGTCTTAATCTAGCCTCAATTTCTTTTTTTTTTTTTTTTCACATAAATTTATTTATTTATTTATTTTTAACAAATCTAGACCCGTGTTCCCGCTCATTCCCCCACCCCGCCAGAGCTCATGCATTCTGCCAGACATGCTTTCCATCTCTTAGTCATTCTCAATATTTTCCATGGGGAAGTTGACTGTTTTGAGCAGAAGTTCACTGTTTCAGTCAGTTCTTTGATGCAGTCTTTTCTGTTGTTGTTGTTGTTTCCAAAATGCGTTATGCCCAACTGCTTTGGACAAAAGCTCAGGGGGCCCTATACAAGAAATACTTACAATTGGGTAATTGGCACTAGCATCCACAGATGAGGGATACCATTCGTTGTTTGTTTTTCTGGGACTGTGTTACTTCACTCAGCATGATGTCCTCTAGCTCCAGCCATTTTCCTGCAAAGCTCGTGATGTCCTCTTTCTTTACTGCTGCATACAACTCCATTGTGTAGATGTACCACATTTTCTCTATCCACTCGTTAGTTGAGGGGCATTTAGGTTGGTTCCAGCTCCTTGCTATTGTGAAGAGAGCTGCAATAAACATGGCCGTGCATGTATCTCTGTGGTGGCGTAAGTCTTGAGGGTACATGCCTAGGAGTGGTATGGCTGGGTTGGGTGGCAAGTTCATTCCAAGTCTTCCAAGGGTTCTCCACACTGCTTTCCATAGTGGCTGTACGAGTTTACATTCCCACCAGCAGTGGATGAGTGTTCCCCTTTCCCCACAACCTCTCCAGCACTTGGTATCATTTGTTTTCTTGATCCTAGCCAGTCTTATTGGAGTAAGATGATATCTTAAAGTGGTTTTCATTTGCATTTCCTTAATGATTAGTGATGTTGAGCAGTTCTTGAGGTGTTTCTCAGACATCTCTAATTCCTCGCTTGTGAAGTCTCTGTTCAGTTCTTTGCTCCATCTATTGAGCGGGTCATTTGTTTTCTTCTTTCTTTGTTTTTTGAGTAGTTTATATATTCTGGAAATCAATGCTTTGTCAGATGTATCTGCAGTGAAGGTTTCCTCCCACTCTGTGGGATTTCTCGTCACTTCCTTGATTGTTTCTTTTGATGTACAGAAGCTTTTGAGTTTGATGAGGTCCCATTTGTCAATTGTCGACCTTAATTCTTGTGCAGCTGCTGTCTGATTTAGGAAGTCTTTTCCTACGCCTATGTCTTGTAGTCTGCTGCCAACTTTTTCTTCTATCATCTTCAGAGTTTGGGGTTTCACGTTGAGGTCTTTAATCCATCTGGAGTTGACTTTTGTACAGGGTGAGAGGTAGGGGTTTAATTTCATTCTTCTACAAGTGGTGATCCAATTTTGCCAACACCACTTGCTGAAGATGCTGTCTTTTCTCCATTGTGGTTTCTTGGCCCCCTTGTCAAATATGAGATGGCTGAAATTGTATGTGCTCAGACTTGGATCTTCGGTTTTGTTCCATTGGTCAACAGGTCTGTTTTTGTGCCAGTACCAGGCTGTTTTTATGACTATAGCCCTGTAGTATAGTTTAAAATCTGGTATAGAGATCCCTCCTGTGTAGCTCTCTAGCCTCAATTTCTGAGGACGTACATGGTGCACGGTGGCTCGTGCGACTCAGCACAGCACTCAGGAGGCTAGGGTAGGAGGATCACTGGGAGATCAAGGCCAGCCTGGGCTACGTAGTGAATTCCAGTTCAACCTAGATTACAAAGTAAGACTCTGCTTCACAACAACAACCAAAAGAATGTACATCAGAGCTTGTTTCTTGTCTGGAGGCCTGGAGAGCTTCTCTTTCTTCCATGCATAAATCCTACCTGAGTTCTTTTCCCCTAAAAGTTCTCTCTCTTAATTGTCTGCCATTCACATCCACACCTGCGTGTACAGACAACTGTTACTTCTGTTAGGAAAGTTCCTGGAGTGAGATCTATTTGTCCGTTAGTAGCAATCTAGTTGTGCCCCACCAAAGCACAACACCCTGGAAGGAAGGAGGAAGCTCTTTAAGCACCTCCTACTCTCTAGTAACTGCTTACTGCATTCGTTCATTGCTGGGTGCAAATCTCCCTCTGAAGAGAAAGTTCTGTTACTTTCCTTTTTATAGATGCAAAAAGTAGGATTCATGAAAGCAGTGTCTTTTGTGCATTGTCACACAGCTAACAGGCACTGGGCCAGAATTCAAAAATGGAGGCTGCCCTGGTTCCAAAACCACCCACGCCATGCCAGCTCATCGGACTGTACAGAAATGCTCAATATGGGAGAATTCTCAGCATTGTGATGATGAGCTTTAAAAATTAAAGTTCTGCATTAATTTTTAATCTACAGTATATAAAAAGTCACCATGTAGTTCCACTACTTCCGTACTTGTATATTTTAAGACATTTTAGAAATAATTTTCAGAAGAATAAGTGATAGTAAAAAATAACTTTATCCAAAATTTCAAGAAAGTGAACATATTAAATGCAATTTTACTCTGTTTTCCTAGAATGATAGATTGATGACAGATAGATCTGAAATGGATAGTATCTTCAAGAGTAATTAGCTACTTATCAACCTGCTATGCATGAATCCAGGACACACTCATCTTGTCAAATCCTTATTCCAGATTTCACATACAGGGGGTTTTGGCTCATCTTCACTTTTGGCTCTTCTCCCACACTGCTACCATCAAAATGCAAAACTTAAATTAGGGTTTTTTTTTTTTTTTGATGATTCATAACTTTGCTGAAGAGAAAAAGGAATGCTAACTTATCGGCTCCAGGGTACAAAATACTTCCAAATTTAGTTTTACAGCCAGCAATTCTTATGGGTCTATTGAATTATTTCATTTTTCTCCACTCATCCTTATGACCTTAGTATGCATCCCTAATTCAGCATTTCTCCATCTACAAACTACATCAAGTAATTTGGACTCAAAAACATTGTAAATGATGATAGGATCATGTGTATAACTTTTTTTCAGAAAATTATTTTAATAGTTATAAAACATTTTTTACAGAATCAGTATAAAATGGCAATTGATTATTTTTTTGAGCACTTAAAGTTCTATTTTTTTTAATTTTTCAATTGTTTATTTTTAAGGGATTCTACAATACAATAGCACAGTTGTTTTCAGGTAACATTGACGGTGCTCAGTTTGCCATACAATTGGGTAATTGGTGCATTTTTTTAAGTGAGCCAAATTATTAAGCATAAGCAATGAATGTAAGTAACATTCATTTAAAATCAATTTGCAAGTATCTATGTCCAAATTTTGAACAACCCAAAGTTCCCATAGTCCAGTTGGAAAAGCTTGTATGCACAAACATGTTGATCATATAGGAGCCCAGACTATATTGCTGTAGTCTCATGATTCACCCCAATCTCTCCACAGCCCTTACATTCTACCACGCCTCCTCTTCTGCAATTTGTTCCCTAGGCTTTGGGAAAGGGGCACAAGTGGGTGAGAAGCAAAACATTCTATTTTATCTGGAGATGTCATTTTGGACTCTAGTCTGTTTGGGTTGTTACCCTTCATGGGTTGACAGCTTATCCAGGGATACCTTTTTAATCCTACTAACAAAGCACAAGCAATTAGATGTATAGGCATTTAATCAGTACTAATTATTATGGCAAACGAAACTGTAAGCATAGACACAGATGTTTGGATGGTATGCTAATCCACAAACTGTGGTTTCTCTATAAAGGGTGATAAGTTCTTATTGTGGCTTATAAATTCTCAATAGAAGGAGCTGGAACCAACCTAAATGCCCCTCAACTAACAAGAGTGGATAGGAAATGTGGTACATCTAAAATGGAGTTTATGCAGAATGTAAAGAAAGAGACATCACGAGCTTTGCAGGAAAATGGTGGAGCTAGAGACATCATGCTGAGTGAGTAACACAGTCCCAGAAAAACAAAACGACGAATGGTATCCCTCATCTGTGGATGCTAGTGCCAATTACCCAGTTGTAAGTATTTCTTGTGTAGGGCCCCCTGAGCTTTTGCACAAAGCAGTCGGGCGTAATGCATTTTGGAAACAACAACAACAGAAAGGACTGCATCAAAGAACTGACTGAAACAGTGAACTTCTGCTCAAAACAGTCAACTTCCCCATGGAAAATATTGAGAAAGACTAAGAGATGAAAAGCATGTTTGGCAGAATGCATGAGCTCTGGCGGGGTGGGGGAATGGGCGGGAACACGGGTCTAGATTTGTTAAAAATAAATAAATTAAAAAAAATAATAAAAAAATAAAAAATAAAATCTCCTAACCACTAGAGGACATAAGCTTGTGGCATCTGGTGTAAATTATTCCTCCAAGGAGAGAGAGCTAATAGCCAATTAGATTTGGGATATATATAGACACATGGCTGCCACTGTTGCATAGTATCTCCAGACAGTTGAGGTGTAGCTGATACTGATGGAGGAGTCTTGCTTGTCTCAAGGAGACCAATATTTTGCTGTATTGCTTTAGTGGCCTTTGGTAACACTCTCTGGCATTTCAGAGGCCAACTGCACATTAGCAAATGACGTCTCAAAACATTTTTTCATGCTTACACCAGGTCTTCGACAACAGGGACTTACCACCTTTCTCCTTGCATATATACCACTTATGTGCAAAAGGCATTTATAATTTGGGGGGCTTGGATCCCCTAGCCAACATCTCCTAAGCAGAATAATCCATTGCTGATATCAGAGCTTTCCTGTATTAATATATTTTGCTTAATTACACAGCTTATAAAGACTTTACTATTGTATTTGGCTCTAAATAGAGAATTATCCTTTCACAGTTCCTATGTCTGTCAGTCAATTAAAAAAGTAGTTATACCTGTTTTATATGAAATTACCACTATAACAGTTGGCTCCAGTTTACAGTTAGGGAATGATTTCAGTACCATCATGTTTTTCTTTTTCCTATAAAGGGGAGAGATAGAAAGTTTTCTCAGCATCTGGAAGGTAAACTTCATTAGGGCCCATTATAAACAGTTAACCCCAATAGAATTCAGAGAGATGCTCAGTGTCTGCGACTCAGGAAGTCTGAGGTTCCTCTTTCTTTAATGTTCAGATGGGTCAGCCTCTCTGCTGGCATTTCTCAGTCCATCCTGCACAGCCAAAAGTTGTACGTTTTCAGGCTTGATTATTTCATAAGTATGAGAATTACTTAGACTTGAGGTCTTGGCTAAGTGAGGCTGAAGTCAACCAAAGGTCTTGGACTGTTGGCTCAGAGGTCATCCTAGGAAGTGCACCTGGTGATGTCCCTCATGCTTAGCTCTGATGAGATGACCCAATCCTTTAAAAAAAAAGTCTCTCTCTTATTCATTCTTTGGAGGTTCAAAGTGAATTCTGCAGTGTTCATTAAACACCTTCCAGCTCCTGTCATTTACCACCTCTTACACATTTGGTTCTGACTGTATCCATTTCAACTTTGTCTGTTCTTTTCTAAGATGCTTTAATAATGTTAAATCATCCACATTCTTCTCTCTTCTGGAGATTTTTTACTACTGCTGAGGTCTGGGCTAAACAATTCTTAATAACTCTGTCCCTACTGATATGAGCTGCCATCAGAGACTCAAAGTTGTTTACAGGTTTGGCTGGCATCAATTTTCCCAGCAAAGGAAGCTGTTGGAACCGTAGTGTTTAATTTGTGTATTATTCTGTCATCAATTGTCCTCATCACCTTGAGTAATTCCTGAAACTCTGCGAACTCTTCACAGTTCACACTGCCACTTGGCACCACCATACTGGACCACTTATAACTATGAGATGGTTCCAGTTCTTGCTGAAAAGTATTATATGGCAAAATTCTTGCTGACTGGCATCTGGATGAGGATATCAAATTTCATTTTGCTTTAGAATCGTACTGCCCCCTCATCTTGTCCCGAGTTTACAAAAGCATCCAGGACATCATCCCGGAAGAGAAAGGTGCTATTTTTATTTTATTTTGAATAACACCCTCACAGTGAAGAGTTCCTACTGTCTATTTCTCTTTCTGTTTGTCTTCTCATTTTTCTAATAATTGTGAACTCAGTTACTTTGTAAATTTTATTGTTTTGCCATAATGGATTAGAAATAGAAAAGTCTGAATTTTCAGTTGTGTTCAAAGGAAACTAAAGATAGACTGAAAAAAAAAAGCATTTCCCATCTCTTTTTATCCCTTCTTGACAGGTGATAAAATACTTTCAGCAACATAAAAATGAAACCAATGAGTGGTGGGATAATGACTCATTTTACTGTTGTATCTCACCCTCTGCATTTTCTTACGAATTCAGTCTTCTTAACATCATTGAGAATAATAAATAAGTAATAATTTCTAGGATGATGAAATTTTCTTTTTAAGATTTAAGAAAAATAAGATCATTCCAGTTGTGTTGGATATCTTAAATTCAAAAAGAGTTCAGGAGACCCTGTGGCAATTATAAAACAAAATGAGTATTGGTTTTTAATAAGCAAAATTTCTCTTTGTGCCCTGGAAGATTTATAGGGAGGAATTTAATAGTTGTGAAATACTAATAATTACAAATAGAACTACTCCCGAGAAACTGAACGAAAATTAGCTACAATGGACAATGAGAATCAAGAGGTATGAAGATACATAGCTGGTGTATCAATTCATAGATATCATATACTTATAAAACATTACTTTATAAAACATTAGTTGAACAAGTCTTACAAAATTCCTCTGGGAGGAAGTTGACAGACCCTCTGCTCACTGAGAAAGGCATTTAACTGGTACAAATGCTGAAACCTAACGATCTTGTCTCCCTCAAGTGGCATATTTCTTCATGCATGGTGATGGTTTTCATCAGCACGTTTTCATTCAAATATATAACATACTTGGACTCTACCCATTTCCCATAGACTCCTCTCTACCTCCACCCTCTAATCCGGATCCTTCCTCCAGACATTTTGACTTCAGCTTTCATGCAATTCATGCATGTGGTATGTGTCTGCATATTTACATACAATCTAGAAATCATAAGTTAGAGGAAATACTCTGTTTTCTTGATAAAAGCCATCACGGCTGGGATGAGATAGACTCAACAGAGTTTTAATTTGCATTCCTTTAGGCCTAAGGGTGCTGCATGACTTGCATTTGTTTATTGACTTAGGTACTTCATCTTTGGAGAATTGTCTGTTCACTTCATTGGCCCATTTATTGACTGTTGTTTTGTATTTTTTTTAACTCGCTATGTAGACAAAGCTGGCCTTTGGCCTCAATCTCACAGAGATCCACCTGCCTCTGTGTTCTGAGTGCTGGGATTAAAGGTGTACACCACCACACCCAGCATTTGGTGGTATTTGTTTTTGTGTGTGTTCATTACATAGATGATAATCCTCTGTCAGTTATATAGCTAGCAAAGATTTTCAATTTTTTATTATTTATTTATGTGTATGAATGTACTATTTTGCATGTAGGTCTGTGCACCCTTGTTGTGCAATGCCGCGGAGGTCAGAAGAGGGTCTCGGAATCCCCTGGAACTGGAGTTCTCCTGGAATTGGAGTTACAGATGGTTCTCAGCCACCATGTGGGTGCTGAGGATCGAACCCGGGTCCTCTGCAAGAGCAGCCGGCGCTCTTAACCGCTAGGCCATCTCTCCAGCCCCACTAGCAAAGATTTTCTACCACTCTGTAGGTTATCTCTTTATTCAATCTTTTCCTTTGCTGTTCACAAAGTTTTTAAATTTCATGTAATCACACTTGTTACTTATTGTGATTTTTTTTCCCCCGAGCTACTGGAATCTGTTTCAGAAACTCCTTGCTTATACCTACATCTTGAAGTATTTCCCCTAACAGTTCAGAGTTCCCAGTCCTATGTTAAGACCTTTGACCCATTTTGAATTAATTCTTTTCCTTTGGTAGGTTGAGACAGGCAGCTAGCTTCAGTCTTCAGCATGTGACTATCCAGTTTTCCCAGCCCCATTTGTTAAAGTGGCTGTCTGACTTGTCTCCAATGTACGTTTTTGAGGTCTTTACACACAATCAAGTGGCTATCCTGTGTGGGTTTAATTCTGGGTCCTCTATTCTATTCCATTGATCTACGTGTCTGTTTTTGTACAGATACCATTCTATGGCTCTGTAGTTTAATGTGAAATCAGGCATTGTGATAACTCCAGCGTTGTTCTGACTCATGAGTGCTTTGGCTAGCCAGGCCTTTTGTGGTTTCATATGAATTTTAGGATTATTTTTTAGTTCTGTGAAGGATGCCATTCAAATTTTGATAGAAATTGCATTGAATCTGTGGATTGCTTTTAGTAATACAGTAACCTCTTATTGATTCTGTCACTCCATGAACATCTGAGGTCTTTCTATCTTATAGTATTTCTCTTTTATTTCTTTTTTTTTATTTGTGTGTGCACATGTGTGTGAGAGAGAGACACACACACAGAGACAGAGACAGAGACAGAGACAAGAGATATGAGGGAACACACATGCTACTCCATGTGTAGATCAAAGGACAATTCTGTGGAGTCAGTTCTCTCCTTCAATCTTTTTTTTTTTTGGTCTTTTTGAGGCAGGGTCTCCCTGTAGCTCCAGCTGTCCTGGAACTCACTCTGTAGACCAGGCTGGCCTTGAACCCACAGAGATCCGCCTGCCTCTGCCTCCCAAATGCTAGGATTAAAGGCATGCACCACCACACCCGGCTCTCTCCTTCAATCTTTATGTGAGTCCTGGTTCCAGGATCAAACCTGGGTGGTCAGGCTTGGGAAACAAACGCTTCTACCTGCTGAGCCCTCCGTCAACCCTCCAATGTCTTTCAGATTTCTTTCTTCTGTGTTTTAAATCTTTCAACCTACCACCTCTGGCTCTCGCAATGTTCCCACCCCTTCTCTTGCCTTGGGAGGAGAGGGTGTGAGACAGGTGTCCCATTTAGTGCTGAGTGCTCCACAGTCTTATTCTCCACACATCAACCATTTCTGGGTCTCTGTGTTAATCAGCATCTACTACAAGAAGAACCTTCCCTGGTGAGAGCTGAGATGCACTAATTTATGCATTTAGCAATAAGTCATCATGAGTCAGTTTAAGACTGTGTCCATTTAGCAGAATGATAGTAATAGGTCCTCCCCTGCGGCCTTTGACCTGCCTAGCCGCAGGTTGTTGGCTCTGATAACAGTGTCAGGAATGGGCTTTATCTTATGAAGTGGACCTTAAATACAATCAGAAAGTGGTTGTTTACTCCCATAATATTCATGCCCCTATTCCACCAGTGGGCATATTTTCTAAGCCAGTTGTAACTCATAGGGTTCATGATGATTCCCTTTCTCTGCCAGTCTTTCTAGCATTATTGAAGCTAGCCAGCAGGAATGTAGCTTCATCAGTGACAGCTTGACTTACCCCTTATTTGTTCTGTGACTCAGGTATGTAGTATCTTCAGCAATAGGGTCCTATCATCTAGTTCTGGTGGATAACCAAGTATAATGGCAGTATTGTTTGAGGATCTCTGGGCTCTTTTCTCATCAATAACTCCAAAAGAGGGAACTCCTTCCTGACACTGGGCTTTTCATTTGCCAGCCTGTGGTGTCTATTAGGACCATTGAACTTCTTTTATAGCACTCCTGCATCTTAAGTCTTTTTATTTTTCTTAAAAGAGTTCCAATCTGTATTTATTTTTAATTGTATTTGTTTATTTATTTTATGTGTATGAGTGTACTGTCTGCATGTACGTTGGTGCACCCGTGTTGTGCAATGCCTCAGAGGTCAGAAGTGGGTCTCGAATTCCCCTGGAACTGGAGTTAAAGACTGTTCTTAGCCGCCATGTGGGTGCTGGGAATCAAACCCGGGTGCTCTGCAAGAGCAGTTGATGCTCTTAACCACTGAGCCATCTCTCTAGCCCTTAAGTCTTTTTATATACTGTATATGTACGTAGTAAAAGAACCTTCTATAACAGATTTCCATGTGACTTTTCAAAAACACCTTACTGTTGGCTATCCCTTTACAGTTTATGGAACAGTTTGAGGAGCAGCAATGTTAGTGTCTATTTAAGGAAGAGTTGCACAGTGAATCCATCTGGATGTGGGCATTTTTCCGTTGGGAGACCTTTTGTTACTGTTTCAATCTCCTTGCTTGTTATTAGTCTGTTTAAGTTGTTTGCACCCTCTAGGTTTAATTTTGGCAGCTCATATGTGCCTAGAAATCTTATTTTTCTAGGTTATCCAATTTATTGGAATATAAGTTTTCAACCCATGTTCAGACAATCCTCTGAATTTCACAGCTAGGTTGTAATATCTCGATTTTCATCTCTAATTTTATTGATTGGAATTTCCTCTTTCCTTTGATTATTTTTGGCTAACAAGTTGACCTTTATATTGTTATTTTCATTTACATTTCATTAATACCTATCTTGATCTTTTTATTTTATTTTATTTTTGGTCTTTCTGACAGCTTGTTATATAAATCAGGCTGGCCTTGAACAACTCCTGGAGATCTGCCTGCCTCTGCCTCCCAAGTGTTGGGATTAAAGGCGTATCACCATGCCGGCTTATTGTTTCTTCTGCTCTACTTATTTGGGGCTTGGCTTGTTCTTAGTTTTTCTAAGATCTTGAAGTATATTATTCCTTATTGGAGATTTCTATGATTGTTTAAACATATGTATTTATAGCTGCAAGTTTTCCTCTTAGAATAGATTTTACTGTATCAAATAGAGTCTGGTATGTTGTCCTTTCATTTTTATTTGACTCTAGGAAATTTTCAAATTTCTCTCCTGATTTCTTCTAGAACCCATTCATCATTCAATGATTTTGTTCAGCAACAATTAACCTACTGGGCATGGCAAAACATGCATGTGATACTAGCACTTGCAAGGCCAAGGCAGGACACCCATGAGCTCAGCATTAGCCTGGGCTACATGCTTAGTTCCAGGCCAGCCTGAGACACGTGCAAATCCCTATGTCAAAAAGAAAATTTTAGTGAAATAGATGTCTGTGAGGCATTTGAACTAGAATGTGCTCTACACATCTCCTCTTTCAGTGCTCTGGAAGCCTTATTTCAAGTGAATGCAGACAGAATACAAGGTCTCTCCAGATTCTAGTCACAGAGCTATGGCTAGTATTTCTTATGCCACATTGCCACTGTATAACAGAAGCTCTGTTCTAGGTGAACACAGTCAGAAAAATGGTGTTCCCTTTTGTGGTAGGATCCAAGAATATGTGGGCCAAATCCCAGCACCCGAACATCTATTCATAGCAGAGGTACTGTAGCAAAAAGGCAGATTGAGGGTGCAAGCTGCCATCTCCACTCCCTGCTCATGCTCCAAGGGTACAAGCTTGAAAGGAAACTCAGCAAGAAGACGAGGCCCATCGGACTGCCCCCTGCATGATAAATGTGCCAGTCCAAGCAGCAGATAAACAGGTCTGGGGCGAACATTGCATCTGCAGCCATAAGCCCAAAATGAACTCTTTCTTCTATAAGTTGGCTGGCCATGGTGTTCATCAGAGCAACAGAAAAGTAACTAAAATGAAAAAGTTAACCAGAGGGACCCAACTGCAGATTGAATCAGAAAAAGAAACAATCAGCAAACTCGATGATGCATCATTATACATCTACAGTCCGAAGAACAAAAACAGCTTGAACGATGGGACAAAATGAATATCAGAGATCTCTGAAACCCCATGCAGCATGCCAACAACGTGCCATAAGACTCCTCAGACAGAAGAGAAAGGCCTGTGTTTTATAGAGGTATACAGATATAGAGTCAAAGAAATGACGAATATGAAGCTCCCAAATAGGATAAAAAAATCAAGTCGCATATTCCAAAAGTTTAATGGATGCCAAGTATGGAGAACAAAAAGAGAATCACAGCTAGACATAATTCCCAACAGGGAGAAGACAGAACCACAGCTAGACATAATTCCCAAAAGGGAGAAGACAGAACCACAGCTAGACATAATTCCCAACAGGGAGAAGACAGAACCACAGCTAGACATAATTCCCAAAAGGGAGAAGACAGAACCACAGCTAGATATAATTCCCAAAAGAGGGGAGACAGAGAACCACAGCTAGACATAATTCCCAACAGGGAGAAGACAGAACCACATCTAGACATAATTCCCAAAAGGGGGGTAGACAGAGAACCACAGCTAGACATAATTCCCAACAGGGAGAAGACAGAAGCACAGCTAGACATAATTCCCAACAGGGAGAAGACAGAACCACAGCTAGACATAATTCCCAACAGGGAGAAGACAGAACCACAGCTAGACATAATTCCCAACAGGGAGAAGACAGAACCACAGCTAGACATAATTCCCAAAAGGGAGAAGACAGAACCACAGCTAGACATAATTCCCAAAAGGGGGGAGACAGAGAACCACAGCTAGACATAATTCCCAAAAGAGGGGAGACAGAGAACCACAGCTAGACATAATTCCCAACAGGGAGAAGACAGAACCACAGCTAGACCTAATTCCCAAAAGGGAGAAGACAGAACCACAGCTAGACATAATTCCCAAAAGGGAGAAGACAGAGAACCACAGCTAGACATAATTCCCAAAAGGGAGAAGACAGAACCACAGCTAGACATAATTCCCAAAAGGGAGAAGACAGAACCAGAGCTAGACATAATTCCCAAAAGGGAGAAGACAGAGAACCACAGCTAGACATAATTCCCAAAAGGGAGAAGACAGAACCACAGCTAGACATAATTCCCAAAAGGGAAAAGACAGAACCACAGCTAGACATAATTTCCAAAATGGAGAAGACAGAGAACCACAGCTAGACATAATTCCCAAAAGGGAAAAGACAGAAGCACAGCTAGACATAATTCTCAACAGGGAGAAGACAGAACCACAGCTAGACATAATTCCCAAAATGGGGGAAAGACAAAGAGAAATCCCAGAAGCAACAAGAAAAAAGCTGTTCCTCACGCACAGGAGAATCCCATGAATTCTCTTTACCAGAGACAGTAGAAGGCAGTGAGGGAGGTGACATCACGCACTTCCTGGAAAAAGCCACAAGACAAGAACTCAGTGTCCACCGAGCTATCAGAACAGAAGACAAAAGATGTTCTCATGCCAACAAAGACTGAATTTTTGTCCCCGTGTCCACCTTATAGGAAATACTTAACTTCTTTAAATGAAAGAAACTCACACCAGACTGTCTTTTAAACCCACAGGAGAAACAAGGTGTGGTTAAAATAATTAAGCTGCTAGGGAAGAACAGCAATTGATAATCCAACAGCAGGTTTAAGGCCAAATAGCCACATCAACGTCTGGCACAGCCTACTTTAATGCGGTGTTGGGAGCCATGACCAGTAGGCAACGGTCTTACCACAGCTTCTAGGGTTAACTTAGGTTTCTGTTTCCCCAAGTCTCATCCATCTAGCACCAGGCAACTGCCCAAGCTTATACTTTATTTATTAGGACGCCATGCCCCGTTTGGCTGGAGCACCCTGCTTCTTCTTGGGGGTTCACTCGGCCATAACCTTCCCCAGAAGACAATGGGCAGTTGGGTGTCCTAGCAACCTAACGGCCTCAAACTACTCCAGCTGGGGCTGCTTCCCCCTGCCTGCTTCTATATAATCTGCCTTACAAAAAATAAACTTTGAGACCTTGATCAGATCTTTGTCTTGGTCTCCTTCTTTGTGTCTGGGTTTGTCTCTCATTCAGGTCATTCTCCCCTCGGGTCCTTGTTGAAGACTCCGCAGGTGGGGGCAGTGCGGTAGTGTCACTTTTATTTTGGGAGGCAGTAAATGGCTAATTAATTGGACTTGAAGTCCACTCAATGGGAGGAAATTCATTTGTGATACTGTAAATACAGCCAGATACACACCACTAGAGAGTTTAGAGATCTTAGAGAAATTCCCAAGGTTGTCACATGACTAGTCTAAGGTAACCTCTTACTAACTGCATATTTACAGACAAATACCCCAGACACCACTCAAAGAAGCATCTTTTGCATCAGATGAAGAATAGTACAGAGTTCTACAACTGGACGCACACAGACATTCTCTGTGAATTGTCCAAACTTAAGCAATACAACTGCAATGCAACCTCTGCACCTCAGGCTTATGCAACATAGATCAAGGGGTCAAGAGGATGCTAATTAACTTCTTATCTCTCATTAATGAAGTTCTTTCATGCAACAGGGACCTAGGAATGCAAAAGGTCCACGAATGGCCAAACCATACTAATTAGGAGTCTACAGAGTGGGGGTCCACAGACATGTCGCCTATATTTAGCTTCACTCCCCCAGGGCTCAGGGACCATTGGGGAAGAAGGGGCAGAAAGATTTTAAGAGCCAGGGATGTGGTACATTACATGACCATGTGGAAATAGAATCCTACAAGGTCCTGGGACCCTGTTCATATGAACCTACGGCATCAGTGTCAACATGCACAAGACCCATGCGTGCTCATCCAGACCAAAACCCAGCATGGAACTGGGAAATGGGCAGCAGACCCCAATCGTAGATGAATAATTAGTGGCAGCTGATTATTGTTGGGTGAGGAAGAGCTGGCCTGCTTTAAGTGAGGGACTCCGGATAGGCTGACTAGAGCCCAGTGGATGACCTTGCACTGAAGAATGACTGGGGGAAATTAATTTGACACAATAGGCCCTAACACAAATGACAGAATGTAAGAATGAGAAAGAATCAGAAAAAAAGAAAATAATTATGCATTGACCATAGAGGCAGCATAATTACAGATGTCTTTTCCTTTCTGTCTCAATGCAAAAATAGCTAAAAATGGGATCTTGGGGTCTATAGGATATACAGAGGCATACTTGATAAGAGCACAAAGGAGGAAGAAGGGGAGGAGGTTGCAGTTGAACAAGTGACAGAAGACAGTAACTCAAACTCACTGGAAGAAATAGAGAACCATAACGAGTAATATAAAATTTTGTAAATATATTGTTTTCAGGGCTCAAGAGATAGTTCAGTGGTTAGGAACAGAAGACCTGGGTTCAGTTTCCAGCACCCACGTGGCAGATAACAATTGTCCATAAGTCTAGTTTCAGCGGATCCAATGGCCTCTTTTGGCCTCTGTAGGGCTTGTGTGACATGGTGCACTTACAAATATGAGAACATAAGATTCATACACATAAAATATAAGTAAAATATGTGGGCTACAGAGTGAGTTCCAGGACAGTTGGAGCTACAGGGAGACCCTGTCTCAAAAAGACCAAAAAAAAAAAAAAAAAAAAAAAAAAAAAAAAAAGACATCACATAACATAAAAGAGCAACAATACTTAATTTTGTTTGTGACACATATATGTCTAAGAAAAATAAAATATATAATTAAAACAGCACAAAGGAAGGAGGAGCAAATAGAGTGGATTGAATTTTCTGTATAGCATTAAAGTTGTTAGTGTAAGTGCAAGCAGGGTCTGATAATTTAAATGTGTTGGTAATCCCTACATCAGTTACACACACATACACACATATGTATATGCATATATAGAGAAATTATAACCAATAAAGAAATTAAATTTATGCAAATATCAAAGTAAAAGAAAATCAAACTATATAAATAAAATAATATTAAGTGTGAATGAACTAAATAGTCAAAAGGCAGAAACTAATGGACTGGATTTAGTCACAAACTACATCATGCTATATCCAAAAATATGAACATATTAAGAGCAGAAAAAGACAGACCATATGTTAACTATTAGTGATGTTTTAGTGTACTAATATGGTCAATTATTTGGAAAATACAATTATATGTGCATTTCAAACTAAGGTCCCAAGATACATGCATGAAGCAAATGTTAGAGAAAAGCATAGATGAAATCCTGGTACAGGTAGTTTTCATGGGCTCATCCTTGGACAAAGTCGATTCTTCCTCCCAGCATTCCCAGTAGTCAGCCCTAAACACATGCACATATGAGCTACATTAAACTAATGCAGAGGGGATTTTTTTTGTGTATGTGTGAATGTGTGTGTGTGTGTGTTTATGTGTCTGTGTGTCTGTGCGTGTGTGTGTAACAATAATAATTAAAGAAGTTGAGAGTGAGCTTGGGTATAAGTGGGAGGGGAAGGGGTGGAAATAATGTAATTACAGCACATCAATTTCTGTATGAAATTCCAGAAAAGTTAATTAAAAAGAGGAAAAACAAGGCATTTTCAACTATGTAAAACTTCACAAAGTTGCTAATTACCAGAGTTTGAGAAATGCCACATTTTATACCATAATAAAACCATATATTTTCAATGTTCATTTATTCTTCATTGACCTATGTCATCTGGAGCATTAACTACCTTCCGTTATTTCTGGCAGCTGCCTTTCCTCTCCTAGAATGCCCCCCTACCACACCAAATATTTTCAAGTTGTATAATTTCTCTCATCTTGGGAAACATGGCAAATTGAAATAATACTACCTAAATTTGCAATGTTGGTTGAAGTCTTGGCTTTGTGACTTAATGTCTATGTAACCTCTCCCAAATTACTTCATCTCTACAGGGCTTGGGGTTCTCATTTTTTCAAACAAGGCAACAAGGTCAGGAAATCTGAGGCCCCCTCCTTGTACAGTTCTCAGCCTGGTGTTTCCCCCACAAAATAAGGAGTTTTCACCAAGCTCATCATTGGAAAAGCCACTCTGGATTGCTTGGCCTGCACACTGAGGTCCACCTCATTGCATCACAGAAAGAGTGCTGAGAACTCTCAGCATCTGTGTGGGCTTCCATGGCTTGAGATGGAGTATTTAATAAAGCCCCTTTGGCCGCCAGCACACGGAGTGCTGGAATAGTTCACTCTTCCTGTTTAACTTCTACCATGTGGTAGCATGGTAGGATCTGCAGTTGGCTATAACTTATGTGAATTTCCCTAGGAAAAGTTGATCCAAAGCTAGCTTGCAATATATGTTAATTTGGGCATGAATATTCATGTACTTTAGACACATAGTTAAAAACACAACTCCAGAGTTAAGTCTGGAAACAAAAATATGCTTACATGGGAAGTTTCCCTTAAGAAATTTTGTGTGCCTACTAACTTAGTTTCCAAATCAAGTAATACCTTTCCACAGTTATAAGTTTACAGATATGAATAACTTGCTGTATTAGTCTCAGTCCAGGTATATTTAGACTGATTGAAAAGACTTAACAAAGGAACTATTTAGAAATCTGCAGCCTGGTTTTAGAAAACCAGCACGGGGGCAGCAGAGTACCCCCAAAGCTACAGTCAGTAATCAGTAAACAGCAGTTGCCACCCTAACCCCAAAGGGACAGGAAGAAGCAGCATTTACAGAACCCAAGGTGAGTTGCTGTGTAGAGGGGACTGCTTCTAAGAGACTGTAAAGGGGTCCAGACAGACATGGTGACTGTCAAGAAGCAAGCCTGACAGGTCATATTCTCTTATTCATTTCCCATGTCTTGCCAATGGTTCCTATTGGCCAAACCAATATTTTTCAAAGGGTGAGAGAACTCACTGATGCTGTCCACATTGGCCAGGATCCAGAGCCTTGGGACAGTATGGAGAAGGTGGAGGAGTGGATGGAGAGAAGTGGAAAAGTTATTCCCCAAATCCAGAAGCACATTCGTGACAATGGTGTTTGGATGGTTATTTCACCCAAAGTGAGATAACGTGGAGAGTCCGCAGGATGCAGCCAGAGGCATCCCTCTCATGGACAGGCAGATATCCACTGGGTCCCTCCGTGACCCCACCAAAGTCTCATTCACCTCACTTGGTCCTAGCTTATTTTATCAAGTGACTTAAGAGTTGCTTACAATAGATTAAGAAAGGTGAATTACCTTTCAATCCATATGCATAAGCAAAACAGTTTGATAGAGATTTCAAAATATCTCTTGACTTTTCTCCCCCAGAATTCCTAAATATACTAGTCAGTATATTTGGTGGGAGCCTAGTATGTGAACAAGCAGGCATTGGTACCCAGCCTTGGATTTCAATTATTTTGTCAGCATTTGTCACGACTTCCAAATGCACATGTTCACATCCTTTTGTTGGTATTTGTTTTTGTTTGTTGTATTTTGTTTCTGAGGCAGGGTCTCCCTCTAGCCCCAAATGGCCTGGATCTCCCTAAGCAGACCGAGCTGGTCTTGGTCTCACAGAGATCTACCCACGTCAGTCTCCCGAGTGCCGTGATTAAAGCTGTGCGTCACCAAGCCCGGCTCATTTCTCATATATTATCATTTATGAAGTCATGATGTGTCATACAATCAATGGTGTCCGAAATAGAATTAACAGTAGTTTCCCTTGGAAATACATAGTGTGCCCTGTTATTGACATTATCTTGGGTTTACTTAAAAACAGTCCAAGCACTTTAAATATGTATTGAATTTAACACGTTTTCATGTCTTTCAAAATATCTAGCGTGTAGCAATGGTCTTGATATTTTCAGCCATTATTTCATAAATGACTAAGTAGAGGAAGGAAGGAAGGAAGGAAGGAAAGAAGGAAGGAAGGAAGGAAGGAAGGGAGGGAGGGAGTGAGGGAGGGAGGGAGGGAGGGAGGGAGGGAAGAGCACGCCTGTTCTCATTGGTATTTGCCTTCAGAATGTAACAGGGTGTCAGCAGAGGTACCAGTTCCCACGTCTTGCTCCATCTGTCATCGGCTCTCCTGGACTGATGGACCAAAAAGGCCTGAAGGGTGCTTTAGCCATGAGATTATGTCATTTCCTGCCACATTGATGCTAATTCTGTCCCCATGCTATGCACTTTCTGTGGTCTTGGTGATAACCTGAGAAACCGTTTCACAGCAAGGTTCTGCCCGCTCTCACCTTTTCCCTTCATCTGTTCTAAAACAACTTCCTAAAAGAATTTTCACCAGGTCTTGATTCACTTTCCTGGTTTTAAACCATCGATTCTAAAATCAGAGTGCATTGTTTCGATGTAATTCTAGAACTGGGCATGCAGTCTCTAATTTTTTAGTTTAAGCATTGAGTTTCACTTCAGCACAGTCACACAGAAGCCTGCGTGATGGCGTGTTGGCCTCATGCTTAATAGCAGTTGGTTTAAACCAGAGGATAATATCATCTTTCCAGTGATTTACTTTGATCCCTCTTCGCAAGAAATGAAAACTACTTGATGAGTCATGGCAGAGCCCCCTAACTTCCTCATTAGCTCTTCCACCAATTTCCCTTTTAAAATTAAGATATTTATTCATTTTTACCAAAAATAAAATTATGCATTAAAATTTTTTAACTCTTCTGGAACTAAGAAAGAAGCTTTATTAATTTAAAAAGTAAATATATATGTGATGTACACAAATGTACATATATCTCATAACTGAGTACTAATTATTAATAGCACCATGTAGTTTTTTTTTTTTTTTACCATGAACTCTTATAAAGTGCTAATCAACCCAAAGGAAAATAAGATTTCTATTGTCACTCTGTGAGATTTTTGGATCACAATCTACTTCTAATTATAGGCTTAAATCATGGTTTGGGCAGCAGTTATTTATCCCAAAGCCATTTAAATTTCAATTTTAATGATTTATTGCTGTTGGTGAAACCATCTTCTTTGGCTACTTTTTGTGTGGTTCGCAGTGCTGTAGAGTCTGCAGGATGCTGCTGATGGCAGCCATGAGCAGCACATTACTGGCATTTACTTGTCATAGAGCCCAGTTGCAAGTGCTTTTTAATGGCTAACAAGAAAATGGTTACAGCCCTTTCGTTTTGTTTTTAATTACTAAATTAGCTAGTGTTGCAATAACTTCAGGTCTTCTTTCCCAGATCATACGTTTCACACAGCTTGTGACTCCGTGTCAGTGTATACGAACACAGTTTTCTATCTCCAGGTAATTTTTCATCCTCTGCTTCTCTTCTCCGTGGTTCTGTCTCTCAGTGTCTGTGCCGACTTGAGCTTTTGTTCTCCCTTCCTTCTGACTTGGACAGTTGTACCTTATATGAAAACAAGCCTCCAAATTACCTCTCCCAAGTCCTGGCATTTTAGGGCTGATTTTTAGTGATACATGGAAAGCTTTGTGTTTGCTAAGCAAGGCTGAGCATTAGTGTTTATAGAAGGCCATGATTTGGGGGTGCCACTTTCTCAAAACCATCCCATTTGACAAGAGATGGCCTAGCAGTTAAGAGCATCGACCGCTCTTGCAGAGGACCTGGGTTCGATCCTCAGCACCCACATGGCGGCTGAGAACTGTCTGTAACTCCAATTCCAGGAGAACTCCAGTTCCAGGGAAATCTGACACCTTCTTCTGATCTCCACGGCATTGCAAGACATGGGTGCACAGACCTACATGCAGACAGTACATTCATACACATAATAAAATAAAATAATAAAAAAAAACTTTTAAAAATCCCATTTGGGATGGAGGGTTCAGCATCAAGGACTAGAATTTTGCCTGCACTTTGGAGTTTCATCTTTTCATGTGATTTGTTGTACATAAACATCCATCAGTATTGGAAACTTCATTGCTTACCTCTAAGGATTCCTTCTAGGACATCACTCCACCAAAATATCTCCTCTGTGTCTGTATCTTTGATTAAATCAGCTTTTCTTTTGGATTATTCTATAGAACTGGATTACAAGATCAGCATCGTGAAGGTGCCCTGGGATCTCTTTCCACACCACACAAACCCTCTTCTTAATGGAGAGCTGGAATTAGGCCACAGTTATACACGCTATTCCGTGAAACTGGAAGGAGGGTGGAGATGTGCTTAGGAGTTATCATCTAATTCTATTTGTTTGACTGTGATGTAGCCGTGTGGCTGTCAGAGATATGATTCCACTTTCCCCTCAGACTTATGACAGTCTACAATTTATTTTCAATTGCTTTGGGTTTCATACCAATGCATAAATCATGCTTCTCTGACCATATTCAGTAATAAAATGTCTTTTTCCACATGACATATTCATCCCAACTTGGAGAAGATACCCCCCCTCCTGTAACATATTAGAAACAGAAAGTACTTAAGGAAGGTATATCTGTGGAAATACAAACCTAGACCAAGAATGCACCAGAAAACAAAATGATGGGAAGCAATATACATCTCTCAATAACAACTTTAAATGTCAATGGGCTGAACTCTCCAATCAAGAGGCATAGAATGGATTATGAAACAAAAATACATCTTTTTGTTGTCTGCAAGAAACCCATCTCACCCTCAAGGGCAGGCCCTATCTTAAGGTGAAAGGACAGAAAAAAATATTCCAAGCAAACAGCACTAAGAAACAAGCAGGAGTTGCTATTCTAATATCAGACAAAATAGATCTCAAGCTAAAATTAATCAGAAGAGAAGAGGGGCACTTCATTCTTATCAAAGGAAAAATTAGCCAAGAAGATATCAAAATCATGAATTTATACACACCAAACTCTGGTGCACTAAACTTCATAAACACAATTCTACAGGATTTTAAGGCACACATTAATCACAACACATTAGTAGTAGAGGACTTTAATATCCCACTGTGTCCATTAGACAGGTCAACTGGACAAAGAATAAACAGAGAGACATCTGAACTGAACAATAATACACCAAATGTACTTAACAGACATCTACTGAATATTCTACCCAAACACCAAAAAATATACTTTCTATTTAGCACCCCATGGAACCTTCTCCAAAATCGACCATATACTGGGACACAGAACAAACCTCAACAAATACAAAAAATTTAAAATAATTCCATTCACTCTATCTGACCATATAAATCTTAATATCAACACCAGAAGAAGCCCTAGTAATTACATGAACTCATGGAGATTAAACAACATACAACATACTCCTGAATAATAAATGGGTCAAAGGAGAAATCAAGAAAGAAATAAAAGTATTTCTGGATTTAAGCAAAAAGGACAACAAAACAAAAGCTCTGTGACAATTTAAAAGCAGTCATAAGAGGGAAATTTATGGCTCTAAGTGCCTACATTAAAACAAAAAACAGAAAGAGCACAAATAAATGACAACATTGCAACTCAAAGCACTTGAAAGACAACAACAAATGAATCCCAAACCCAAGAGACAAGAAGAAATAAAAATCAGAGCAGAGATTAATGAACTAGAAACAATGAAAATACAAAGAATCAATAAGTCCACGAGCTGGTTCTTTGAAAGGATAAACAAGATAGACAGACCCTTAGCCCAGTTAACCAAAAGAAAGAAAGAGCAACTTCAAATCAGCAAAATTGGAGACGAAAGGGGTAAGATCACAACAGATAACAAAAGGATCCAGAACATTATACGAGAATACTTTTTTTTTTTTTTTGTCTTATGGAGACAGGGTCTCCCTGTAGCCCCAGCTGTCCTGGAACTCACTCTGTAGACCAGGCTGGCTTTGAACTCACTAAGATCTGCCTGCCTCTGCCTCCCAAGTGCTAGGATTAAAGGTGTGTGCCATACCTTTAAAAAAACCTATACTCTACTAAATTTGAAAATCTAAAATAAGTGGATAAATATCTGAAATCATGGAATTCACCAAAGCTTAATCAAGAAAAGATCAAATCATGTTTAAGCCATAACATATGAAGAAATGGAAACAGTAATACAAAACCTCCCAACTAAAAAAAAATCCAGGTCCAGATGGATTTACAGCAGAATTCTATTAGACATTTAAAGAGGATCTACAACCAATATTACTTAAGTTATTCAAAAGGATAGAAACAGAGGGGAATCTCCCAAATTCCTTCTATGAAGCCAGAATCACGCTAATAGCAAAACCAAGCAAAGATACAGCCCCCTCGAAAAGAAAAAAACTATAGACCATATCCTTCATGAATATAGATGCAAAAATTCTCAACAAAATTCTTACAAACTACATACAGGTACACATCAAAAAGGTCATCCACCATGATCAGGTCAGATTTATTCCAGAGATTCAGGAATGGTTCAACATATATAAATCAATAAATGTCATAAATCATATAAATGGATTCGAAGACACCTTACGGTCATCTCAATTGATGCAGAAAAGGCCTATGATAAAATTCAATATGACTTTATGTTTAAAGTCCTACCAGGAATTGGGCTGGAGGGAACATTCCTCAATATAATTAAAGCTATAAAAAAAGAAAACCAACAACGACTATACCCAACATCATTCTAAATGGAGAAAAATGAGAAGCATTCCCCTTAAAGTTAGGAACCCAGCAAGGCTGCCCACTATCTCCACTCCTTTTTTTTTTTTTAATTTTTTTCACACCAGCAGTGGTGAGTGTTCCCCTTTCCCCACAACCTCTCTAGCACTTGGAATCATTTGTTTCTTTGATCCTAGACAGTCTTATTGCAGTAAGATGATATCTTAAAGTGGGTTTAACTTGCATATCCTTAATTATTAGCAATGCTGAACACTTCTTAAGATGATTCTCAGCCATCTCTATTTCCTCACTTGTGAAGTCTCTGTTCAGCTCTTTGTTCCATCTATTGAGTTGGTCATTTGTTTTCTTTCTCCTTTGTTTTTTGAGTAGTTTATATATTCTGGAAATCAATGCTTTGTCAGATGTATCACTCGTGAAGGTTTCCTCCCACTCTGTGGGTTTTCTCTTCACTTTCTTGAGTGTTTCTTTTGATTTATAGAAGCTTTGGAGTTTAATGAGGTCCCATTTGTCAATTGCTACCTTAATTCTTTCACAGTTGCTGTCTGATTAGAAGTCTTTTCCTGCACCTTTCTTGTAGTCTGCTGCCAACTTTTTCTTCTTCACCTTCAGAGTTTGGGATTCACATTGAGGTCTTTGATCCATTGGAGTTGATTTTATACAGGGCAAGAGGTGGGGTTTTATTTTATTCTTCTACAAGTGGTGATCCAGTTTTACCAACACATTTTCTGAGATGCTGTCTTTCCTCCCTGGTGTCTTCTTGGCCCCCTTGTCAAATTATGAGGTGGCTGAACTTGTTACGTGCTCAAGTTTGGATCTTCGTTTTGTTCCATTTGTCAAAGGTCTGTTTTTGTGCCAGTACCAAGCTGCTTGTATGACTATAGCCCTGTAGTATAGTTTGAAGTCTGGTATAGAGATACCCCCGGTACTGCTCTTTTCACTAAGGGTTGTTTTGGCTATTGGGGTCTTTGTGTTTTCCAAATGAAATTAAGGACTTTTTTTCCAAGCCTGTGAATAAATTTGGGATTTTAATGGGATTGCATTAAATCTGTACAAGAGTTTGGGTAGAATGAACATTTTTACTATATTAATTTTCCCAATCCATGAGCATGGAGGTTTGTCCATCTTCTGATGTCTTCTTCAATTTCTTCTTAAAGGTTTAAATTTTTGTTGTAGGATCTTTGGTGTCTTTAGTTAGGTTTGTTCCTAGGTTTTTATTGTTTTTGAGGTTATTTGTGAGTGGGGAAGGTCTCCTTGAATTCGTCTTCAGTTGCTTGTTGTGGTGTTAAGAAAAGGCTACTTATTTTTCTAGGTTAATTTGTATCCCTCCACTTAATGAAGTCTTAATTGTTTCTAGGAGTTTTTCTGGTGGTTTTTAGCATCTCTTAAGAAACAATCATATCATCAGCAAAAGGGTACCTTGAATTCCTCTTTCCATTAGCTACTCCTTTAATTTCCTTTTTCTTGCTTATGCCCTAGTAAGTGTTTCAAGCACTATATTGAAGAGGAGTGGTGACAGGGGCCAGCCTTGTCGCGTTCCTACCTTTAACAAAGGGGAAGTTTCTGTATTTCCCCGTTTAGGATGATATTGGCTGTGGGTTTCCTGTAATGGCTTTGATTACATTGAGGAATGATTCCTCCAATCCAATTCCTTCTAGGACTTTAAGCATGAAGGGATTGGATTTTTGTCGAAGTATATGTTTCAAAGCTTTTTTTTCGATCAATTGAGATGATGGTGTGTTTTGTCTTTTCATTCCATTTATGTGTTTGATGATGTTTATTGATTTTCGTTTTGACCATCCCTGCATCTCGGTATGAATCCAACCTGATCATGATGATCTTCTTGATGTGGTGGTATCGCATTTGCCAGTATTCTGTTAGAATTTTGGCATCTTGTTCATTAGGGAGATGGTCTATACTTTTTTTTTGTATCTTTGCCTGGTTTTGGTAATAGAGTGATGCTTGCTTATAGAGGAATTTGGGGAGAATTACCTCTATTTTATACTTCTAAACAGTTTCAGAATAATGGTGTAGGTCTTTTTGGAAATTTTTTATAGAATTCTGCTGTGAAACCATCTGGGCCTGGGCTTTTTTAAGTTGGGATGGTTCTTATTACATCTTCAATTTCTTATTATTATGGGTCTGTTTAGTTGTTGATCTCTTCTTGGTTGAGCTTTGGTGTTCCCAGGATTCAATATTCATCCATTTCTCTAGGTTTTCAAACTTGAGTAGAGTATAGGTTTTTGAAGTATTCCTGTATGATTGTCTGGATCTTCTCATTGTCGTTATGATATTTCCCTTTCATCTTGAATTTATTGATTTGGAGTCTGTCTTTCTTTCTTTTGGTTAACTGAGCTAGGGGTATGTCTATCTTGTTTATTCTTTCAGAGAACCACTTTTGGTTCATTGATTTTTGTATCATTTTCTGTGTTTTATTTCATTGACTTCTCTTGATTTTGTTATTTCTTCTGTCTGTTTGTATTTAGGGTTCATCTGTTGTCTCTCAAGTGTTTTTAGTGCAGTGTAGATAATTCACTTGTGCTCTTTTGTTTTTTTTTTTTTATTTTTTATTTATTTCTGCTATGTTTATGAATGTACTGTCTGCATTGCACAGTTTGGCACCCATGTGTGCAATGCGTGGAGGTCAGAAGAGGGTGTCAGTCCCCTGGAATCGGAGTTCTCCTGGAATTGGAGTTTTCAGACAGTTCTCGGCCAACCATGGGTGTGTTGGGATCGAACCTGGGTCCTCTGTACGAGTGGCTGGTGTTCTTAACCGCTAGGCTATCTCTCCAGGTCCCCCTTTCTGTTTTTCAATGTAGACTAGGGCTCAACACCCATAAATAATTTCCTCTTAGGACTGTTTTTAAAATATCCCATAGGTTTTGTTGTGTTGCATACAGGTACTCTAGTTCCCGGAATGCTTTTATTCTTTATCTCTTCCTGACCCATTCATTATTCAAGAGTGTGTGGTTAGTCTATATGTGTTCTTGTAGATAGTTAGGGCTTATCCTGGTGTTAGTGAACTTTATTGTGTTGTGGTCTGATAGAATGCATGAAGTTATTTCAATCTTTTTGTATTTTTGGAGGTTTCTTCTGTGTCCCAGCATGTAGTCAATTTTGGAGAATGTTCATGGGGTGCTGAGTAGAAAGCATATTCTCTGGTATTAGGGTGGAATATTCGGTAGATGTCTGTGAGGTGCATTTGATGTATTGTATCATTCAGTTCAGCTGTCTCTCTGTTGTCTGGTTGACCTGTCCAAAGGGCTCAGTGGGGTATTGAAGTCCCTATATGAGTGTACTGGTTAATCTGTGCTTAAGGTCCTGAGAATGTGTTTATAAGTTTGTTTACCAGATTTGGTGCAATATGTTTATAATTGTGAAATCTTCATGGTGAATTGTTCCTTTGTTAAAATGTAATGGCCTTCTTTGTCTCTTCTGATTTCTTTTACTTTGAAGTCTATTTTGTCTGATATTAAAATAGCAACACCTGCTTTCTTTTTGGTACCATTTGCTTGGAATATTTTTTTTTCCATCCTTTCACTTTAAGATGGTGCCTATCCTTGAAGATAAGATGTGTTTCCTGTAGACAGCATATCAGTGGGTTCTGTGTCCTAATCCAAATTCCCAGTCTATGTCTTTTGATTGGGTAATTTAGTCCATTAATATTTAAGGATATAACTGAATGCTGTGTTGCTTCCTTATCCATTTGTTGTTTTGCGTCTAGGTTTTTAATTTCTCAGTTTTGCTTCTATTTAATTTCTCTTTCTTAGTGCCTGGGATGTTGCTCCTTTCTTCTGTCCTTTGAATTGCTCAAGTATTCTCTGAAGGGTTGGCTTTCTGGACATGTATTCTTTTCATCTTGTTTATGTCATGGAAGATTTTTCTCTCTCCTTCAACTATAATCGACATTTTTGCTGTGTATCGTACCTGGGTTGGCATCTATAGTCCTTTAACACTGGGAATGCTTTGCTCCATGTTCTTCTTGCTTTCATAGTTTACACTGAGAGTCAGTTGTAATTCTGTAGGGTTTCCCCTTTATGTAAACTTGTTTTTTTTGTGGCTTTCAGAATTTTGTCTTTGTTTTGTGCGTCTAGTTTATCTATGATATGGTGTGGAGAGTTTCTTTTTGATCTTGTCTGTTTGGATTCTCTGTGCTCTTGTATTTGTATTGGTTGTCTCTTTTTAGTTTGGGGAAAATTTTCATCTATTATTCTGTTGAAGATCTGATCAATACCATTCTCTTGGGATTCTTCTCCTCCTCTATTCCTATGATCAGAGGTTTGACTTTTCTTTTATATTTTTCTTCTTTTTATGAATTTTTATATATATAAATTTTATATATAATATATAGTGTAGATAGATAGAATGATATAGATATAGAGATAGATATTTTTTATTGATGGATTTGTGCAGTCATACATATTTTCAATTAGTTCAGGACATTTTTTCCCTTCCCCCACCCCCACCCCATCCCCGATCATGCATTCTGCCATAAACTGTCCTGCATCTTTCTCTCAGTTTTTTTTCATTTTTTAGCTATAAGTGATATCCATGAGTACAGCATCCTTCGTGCCAAACCAATCTGCAGGCCGTTGTGCCCAAACCCCCACAGCCCCATCATACAGTGGGGGGTGATGGGTTGTTTGTTCAATCAGTTGATCAAATGAGTGCCAGACTACATATGCTGTAGTTTCACCATTCACCCCAATCGCAGCCCTACATTCTCCAGCCACCTCTTCTGCAGATTGTTCCCTAGGTTAGAAAATGGGCACAGGTGGATGAGAAGCAAAACAGTCCACCTCTTTCTGGAGCTGTTGTCTTGGACTCTGGTCAATTCTGGTGTTTCCTTTCATGGGCTGACAGTTGTCCAGGAAACCCTTTCGATCCTACTGAATGACGTACAAGCAATTAGATATATAGGATTTAAACAGCACAATTAGTTATGGTAGGTTACTTTGGCATAGACACATATGCTTTTGATGATATGTTTAATCCCTGAATTACCATTCTTTCCCCTGTAAAATATGAAAGGGTCTACTGTGGCTTATAACATCTCCTAACCTGTAGAGAATGTAAGCTTGTGGCATCAGCCATGGGTTATTCTTCTGAGAGAGAGCTAATAGCCAATTAGATTTGGGGATATACAGGCACATGGCTGCCTCTGCTGCACAGTATTCTCAGGCAGGTGAGGTGTAGGCTGGTGCTGTGGTGGAGTCTTGCTTGACTCAAGGAGCCCGATATTTGCTTATTGGTTTGTGGCTTTGGTAACACTCTCTGGTGTTCCAGAGGGCAGCTGTACACTTGCATGGTGGTCTCCATACATCCCTCCCATGTTACGAGTCAGGTCTTCGGCAGCAGGGTCTTATCACCTCTCCTCCTTCAGGTATCCCAACTTAGAGACAAGGAGCCCTTACCTTTTGTGGCGTTGATCCCCTGGCCAACATCCCCCTGGTAAACAATCCCCTTGCTGATGTTCAGAGTCCTGCATTAATATATTTGCCTAGTGCATAGCCCAAGGACTTTAGTATTATATTTGGTTCTGAACAGAGCATAATCCTTTTCATTTCTTATGTCTATTAGTCAATTAAAGAAGGCAGTTTTACTGGTTTTATAAGAGATTACCTCCATAATAGTTGTCTCCAGTTTACAGTTGGAGAACGACCTCATCACATCATATTTCCTCCTCGTTCTATGAGAGGAGGAAGAAGTCTCTCATATCAAAACCTTTGTGGCACCTAGAAGGTAAGTTTCATTAGGACTCATTATAACAGTTGTACAATAGGATCCACAGAG